>JAUIRK010000516.1:0-10562 GCA_030549495.1 Nectonema munidae
TATTTGTCTTTATGTAATATAAAAATAAGTTTGATTAATGCAGATATTCTGGAAATAGAACTGAATTCAACTAAGAATTTTTGTTTAATGAACACACAATCATTATTACCCGACATTATACTTGCACTGTAAGAAATCAAATTACGTCGTTTGTAATTTTGATTGCATCACTAATTTTAGCTCAGTTGGTTTCAACTGTAGCCCGTGATGCCCTAGTCCCCTAGGCGATCGTGAAGCAGTTCAATTTTTCAAAAGTTGAAATTGTCAGATCATAATCAGAGCAAAATTCAAAGGTTACCTTTTCAGAAAAAGGAAAATATTCGGCCATTTATTTAATTTTGGGGCACTTTTATCCATTTTAAACTGATAAAAAAGGTAGTTATTTTATTTAACCCCCTTTTCTTATATTTCAAAGCATATTTTAGGATTTAAAAGCAAATCTATTTTTGTGTACATTTTGGGGATTTGTTTTATAAAACAAGTATAATAAAAACTCAGTTTAAAGACAAGAAGATTACAAAAAATAAAATAAATGCTTTTAATTTTTATTTTTATGTATTAATATATGTTTTTATGTATAATATTTTCAGAAAAAATATCAAACAATACTTGTTCACTCACCACTTTTAAGTCTCCATAGACTTAAAATGATTGTTGTCTAGATTTACTGAATCATATAAACACTATAATTTTGAAGCACTAATTACATTTGAATCAAATACTAACGCCCAAAAGCTTTAATCTACTTTTTAAAGAGGAAAATAAAATTAAAAGTTAGTATTATTAGGATCCCTGTTAGTCATTAAAGCCTTAAACTAATTTTTCATTCGCTTTTTATTTTTTTTGTTTCTTAAATATAGTTGAAAAAAATATTTCTTTAATATAGCAGGCTTGATGTAAAATGTCAAGCAATTTCAAACAAGAAATGAAAACCCATAAAAACTACATTGTAATAAATTTAATTTTTTCTTCAAAAATCAAATAACCAATTTTTAAGGTGTCAACAACAATGTAAGCTATATTAAACCAAAAGTTAATTTATAAACTTTTTGTTAATTTAAGTTTATCTTAATGGAAAGTCTTTGCGATATCAAATTATTATGTTTTGGCAAAGTTTTCACTAAGAAAAAAGACAAATTAAAAGAACGAAAATTTCATTTAAAGCCTATGGATATATTAAAAAAAAATCTTCAATTTTCCCATTATTAATTAAAATTTCAAATACAAACAAACCTGTTTATTTTAGTTTTTAATTTAAATAATCGTTGAATAAAGTAAAAATTATGAAAGCAAGTTTTTACTTCATTTTAGTTTTTAAACCTCGGATTATGGGCAAATTGTATAACAAACTTACTGAAAAATTATAATTTATCTCAATTAAAAAAGCAGGAATATTAAAAACAATGAAGCTTAGCAATAAAAGAAATGGCATACCATAAGATTAAAAACTTCACTTAGAAAAATTTTCCTTTTATTTAATTCGAAGACATACTTTTTAGGTGAAAACATACTTTTGGTTAACAATAAAATCAATAGAGAAATTTCCAAAAGCAATATATACTCAACTTTCTCTTTTAATTGAGGACAGTTATATCAACTTATTTTTCATGCTAGTAAATATGTCAGTTTAGTCACAATGCTCAATATGGGTTAAGGAATTAAAATTTAATCAAAACTCTTGTTGATATTATATAATTTTTAAATGCTAAACACTAGACAAATTGTTATAGTAAGAGTATTATTTATGATTTATATTGAATATTGCGCAAATTGTTCAAAAATCACTATTTCAACGTTCTTTCTCGTCAATTGTTTCTATTCTAGACGTGATCTCAATAGCTCTAGAAGTTTTAAAGCTGTAGTTAAATCTATCTAGAGTTTGATTCACTACTCGGTACTCTTGAAAGTCCTGCATCAAACATTTTTGCAGGAGACTTTAATATAAACTTGTTGAAACTAGGCTCCAATTCGAATGTCAGGAATTTTTTGAACAATCTTATTTCTTCAGGTTTTATTCCATGTATAACAGATTGTACTAGAGAGCAATCCAAGTCTCTGATCGATAATTTCTTTTTAAGCTTTACACACGACTTTAAATCTTATATAATTAAAGAAGTAATATCCGATCATTATCCTATACTGCTTTGCATGACTTTGGCTGAACCTGTGAATAGGCATTCAAAAAAAGTGCACTTTGTTAAATCGAAGTTTGTAAAAAGTGTTTCTTCCATCAACTTATATTCAGAACTATCCATTTATCATCAGAATCCTGAACTAGCTGCTGATCATCTTTGTAGAAGACTAGCATCTATTTCAAGTGACTGTACCTTCATGAAATGTCCAATAATGAAAAATTGTAAGTACAAGCAGAAATCTTCTCCCTGGATCACAGATGAAGTTTTGATGTTAATAAGAAAAAGGATAAATTGTTCAAAATGAAAAATAACTGCCATTTTTCATTGTTTGATAAAGATTTACTAATTCTACGTAATAAAATAAAATCGGAATGTAGAAGGTTGAAACGTAAATACTATGCCAATCATTTTATTAATCTTAAAAATACTCGCAATACTTGGCTCGAGTTAAATAAGATTTTAAAAACTAGTAAAAGTTCCATCTTAGAAATTTCACACAACAACGTCTCAATCTCTAATGGTACGGACATAGCAAATGTTTTTAACAATCATTTTTGTCAAGAATATTCTTCGTGTGAAAATGATGAATTTCTAACATATTTTGACAAAGCTGTTAATAATGCTTTTCACTTTGAGAAAATTTCATCAAATGATGTACTTAATGCTGTATATTCTTTAGGAAGCAACGATTGTGAAGATTTTCTAGGCTTATCTGTTAACAAAATAAAGATGGTAATCAATTATATTTGCTTTTCTCTTGTATTAATTTTTAATAGTTGTATTTCAAAAAATGTTTATCCTGAAATTTTCAAAATAGGACGTGTCACACCTATTCATAAAAAAAGGGTCTAGATTATTAGTTAATAATTACCGACCGATCACGATAATTCCTACAATTGGTAAGGTGTTTGAAAAATTACTTAGCAGACAAATAGAAAACTATTTTTGCTTGAATGATTTTTATTCTGACACTCAACATGGCTTTAGAAAAAATCATTCCACTGAATCTCTACATTTGGCATTTATAAACGAAATTATAAATAATCTTGAAAAAAAAAGGAAAACCTTTGCTCTTTTTTTGGACATGACGAGGGCATTTGATTCTGTAAGTTTCGTTAAACTTTTGTCTAAACTGAAAATATATGGATTTTCTGAGAACTCTCTTACTTTGATAAACTCATACTTATATGGAAGAATGCAGTATGTCTCTTTGAACGAGTCTATCTCAAGTTATAGAACTATTCCTTGTGGTTTACCTCAAGGCTCATTGTTGGGGCCATTATTTTTCAAAATTTTTGTAAACGACATTTCTAAGAGCAATAAAAATTTTAAATTTTTCATTTATGCAGACGATGTTACCTTGGTATTTTCCTCAAAAGTCATATCCTTTGATTTTCATAACGAAGAAGTTGTACATAATCTTCAGTACGTGTATAAATGGTGTTCACTGAATGATTTAACAATAAATAAAAGTAAAACAAAGGGTATTTATTTTGGTAAATCCAATTATATAAAGAGTCAAATATCCAAAAAACTCGAAATTGAATTTGTCTCTAAATTTAATTTTCTTGGTGTAATTTTCAACGAAAAACTAAATTGGAATGATCACATTGATCATCTTTCTTCTAAACTTTCCTCAATATTTGGTATGCTGAAAGCTTGTAAAAACTTTCTTGGAAAAGAAATACTCTTACTTTTGTATAAAAGTTTTTTTTTTACCTTATTTGAATTATAATATTTTAATTTGGGGCCACGCCAATTTAAACAAACTTTATGTAATTCAAAAAAAAGTTTTGAAAATGATTTTCAATTTAAACGTTAGACATCCGTCTGATAAACTTTTTACTGATGCTAAGTTATTGAAAGTAAAAGATATATATGAACTAAAATTATGTGTTTTTTGTTTCAAATTAATTTGTAATTTGATTCCAACAAGTTTGACAGATCGCTTAACTCCAAACTCAAAGTCTCATGATCTTTTGTTTGTGTGTGTTTAACTCACTGTTTATATATATATATATATATATATATTTTGCTAATATGTTTTCTACCTAATTGTGTTTATAAAATTTCCATTATTGTTTATTATTCTCAAATTTTTGGTGGTTTATCTCTTCAAGCGGGCTTGATGTGCCTTTTGAGAAAACCTTCGAATTTTCTTTTCTTCTTTTTTTTTAAGTTTGTTGAATAAATTTCTCTCTCTCTCTCTCTCTCTATCTTATTTTGTTAATTGTATTTTATATATATTAATAGAACAATTATATTGTTAGATATTTACTTACATATTTATCTCTTATATTATATTCTCAAATCTTTTTTCATTTTCATTTAGATATAGATATTTTTTTCCTTTTTTATATTATAATTTTATAGTCATGAAAACTTTCTTTTTCTGTTAGACCCCACTTTATGGATTCTTATTTTTAAATTTCTTATCTGAACAGAACTAGATGTGAATAGCAAACTTTATATATATGAAGAGAAATACAATTAGAGTTCTTTTCTCTAAAATTCAGAGAGAATTGAATGCTAAGATTTTTTTCAAAAAGTATTAATTTTGCCCTTCATATTAATTAACAAATTTAAAAATTTCTATTAGGTAAACTATTTTTATTTTGTCATTTTTAATCTATTGCCCGTTCAATTCTCTTAAAAAAATTTTAAAATTTGTTTTATTTGTAAGTAAATTTATTTATTTAGAAAGAAAGGAAAAAAAGGCAAACGATCATGTAAGCAACTAACTAAAGATTGGTTATTGTCACTCGTTCATATCAGGGCCCGCGCACTCTATTTATTTTGTGGACTTGAGCCCCCCGCCCCATTTTTGACCTGAGCCCCATCAACCCCTCACCGCCACTCAATTTTCTAAGCCTCTCGACTCAATTTTTCAAGCTTAAATAAGTTTTAAATGAATTATATCTGATAAAGTGCGCTTGTGAAGAAGTCTTCTTTGTACATTGGTAGTTTCAATAAATATATTATAAAATTGTCTAGAATATTTTTTGAGTATCAAGCTGCTCTAACAATAGGAATCAGTACTGCATCCTGTGAGAGAAGTTTTTCGACCCTTAAAAGAGTTTTTGAGTTTTTGAACTATTTCAACGAAAAGGCAAGAAGGCCGAATGTTTGACATGTAAATTGCTTTATTACTCTAAAAATGATATATTGTTAATAAAATGATTTTCTTATTTCAATTTTGTTTTATAATAGTTAATTATACTCTCCAACAGTGTGCGAAGTAGGAAATTTTTATGGGGGAGGGGGATATCTCAAAAAATTATTGTTAAACAAATTCTTAAACAAAAGGCAAACAATATAACGGCTCTCATCTTATTCTATTATGTAAACTTGTTAAAATTACTTATCTTAGCCGCGAAATAAATACAAAAAAAGAGATATTTATTTTATTGAAAAAGTGTATGTTTAGAAGACAAAGTAGACACATTTTCCTAAAGGCGATCTTGACTGATGGCAGATCGATGATTTTTGTTGAGCTAGGTTTGAACATACTTGCCGAGTTCCACGCGGGAAATTAGTGGTCCGTTTAAATTGATGAAAAGTATAGCTCTACAAGTTTGCACGTTCATTTGGTTTCGCTCTAGAGTGCAAACGTCGTTCATTGTACTGAACCCACGTTCGCACTCAGCTGTAGAAACGGGAAAAGTATTTATTATTTTCAAAAAATCTTGTACAGTCATGTCCCGATTATCCGGTCGTCGATAATCCGGTCGCTTCACTATTCGGTCACAAAGCAAATGCA
The DNA here is from genome assembly GCA_030549495.1 of Nectonema munidae. Lineage (NCBI taxonomy): Eukaryota > Metazoa > Nematomorpha > Nectonematoida > Nectonematidae > Nectonema > Nectonema munidae. The sequence continues at coordinate 5,896 of JAUIRK010000516.1, forward strand.
ACAAACAATTTAGATTGAAAAATTATTCACTAATCCGGTAATTTCAGCTCCCGGTACCGGTCGATCATAATCAAAAACTGAACATATTTTTTAGCCTCATTAATCCGGTCGCCTATGTTCTTGCGAAAACAAAAGAAATATGGATAGAAAATTATGGCAAAAGGAAAATGGTAAAAATAGAGAGTAAAGAGGGTGGACAAAATTGAAAGAGAAAATACTACTCATATAACATTGGCAACATAGAGAGGCTAAATCAAGAGAGATGAGAGCTTTGTCGGAAACTGCTTTAAAGAAAATTCACATTATTTATTAAGCTCATCAAAAAAACTATCAATAATTTTTTGATCTTACCGTAAAATCTTCTTTTTTATGTTAATCTTTGTTTTATTTTACAGCTCTATCTAGCAATTGTTGTTTGATTTTACTTTACTGCTTCCAAATCTTACTTTATTTTGGCTTGTTTCACGTTTTTTTACATTCTTTTTTTGTGTAAAAGTTCCATAAATCCTTCATTCTGTAATTCGTGCTAATCCTGTAAAGTCAAATATGTCAAGTCTTCCAAACAAAAGGCATCGAGTTGAGATCACAGCTGCACATAAGAAAGAAATCTGCCTGTACAAAAAACAACATCCTAAATGCTCCCAAACAGAAGTTGTCTCTTGGGCCAAAGACAACCTTGCTATCACAATTGGCAAATCAACTGTGGGTGACATTCTCAGAGCGTCAGAAGTTTGGTTGAATGCTCCAATCACTCAGAGCAGTACAAGGTGCAAGCATGGTCAACATTCAAAACTTGAATCGGCTCTTCTTCTTTAGCTAAATGATGTCCGGTCTAGAAATGCAATAGTCAATGAGGAAATGATGTTGGAGAAAGCCAGAAAGTTTGGTGCAGACCTCAATATTACAAACTTTAACTATTCTCGTGGTTGGCTTGCTAGGATGAAGGAGAGACATGGAATCTCTAACCGTAAAATTCATGGCGAAAGTGCATCGGCTGACTTATCTGCAGTCACAAACGGTCACCAGATGCTTCAAACTGAACTAAAAGCTTATGTGGGTGAAGACATTTATAATATGGATGAAACAGCTCTCTTATAATTTGGGGCCTTAATCCACTTTAGCTACACATGGGAAAATCCATGGGTGTAAGTTATCAAAGGCAAGAGTCACAGTTGCACTATGTTCTAATGCTACAGAAAGTGATAAATTGAAACCTTTAGTCATTGCCCATGCCTGTCGCCCTAGATGCTTTGGAAGAAATTTTGATCCAAATATCTATGTGACATAAATTTAACAAAAAGGCATGGATGACTTCAGAAATATTTCAGGTCTGGGTGATGTCTGTGGACAAAAGTATGAAGAGACAAGGCCGTCATATTCTGCTGCTACTGGAAAATGCAAGCAGCGACTCTACTAAAGACTTGAAGTTGACGAATGTGAAAATAAAGTTTCTGCCACCAAACACAACCTCTCATATCCAGCCCATGGATGCTGGCATAATCCATAGTTTTAAGTGCCACTATAGAAAGCAGCTTGTCAGACATTACATCCAGTATGCGGAAGAAAACAAACCGCAAACAATTGACATCCGTCAAGCCTTGTCCATGATAAAACATGCTTGGAGCCATGTCAGCAGTTTTACTATTGCAAAGTGTTGGGAACATGTTTCAATCCTACCCCAAACTAAATTTGACATTGAAACAAGAGGTCAAAATAATTTCACTGGAGATGATGAGAGTGAAATCAGAATAGACAGTCTTCGAGATCTCATCAATAATCTCACTCCAGAAATAACAGATCCTATCCCATTCATTAACATGGACAATGATGTACCAACCACAGAAGAAATGAGTGATCACAACATCCTGGAGATAGTGCAGGATGATTCAAACGATGCCACAAATCTTTCTCTACCAACACCTGACTGTGATGACGTGAGTCCTAATATTATAACATCTAAAGAGGCAAGGTCACACCTACATCAGTTGATCACATATCTAGAGTTCAGTGGAATATCTAAAGCAACAAAGCACATATCTAACCTTCAAGACATTATATCAGACATCGATGACAAAAAGATACTTACTGCCAAACAGACGAAACTTCATTCATACTTTAGCTCGAGTTTATTCTCGCCATCTAACAACCCCATAAATTATTTATGATTGTTTTTCTTTTTGTAAAAAATCATGCCATGCATTTGTAAAGTGGCATTACTTTACGTTAATAAAATTTAGTTTTATTCATAACAATCCAGATACCGTTGTATTTATCGCGGAATAACTACCTTTCAACCCTAGACAAACTTCAAACTCCACTTAGATTTGTCCTGTTTCCTCTCAAAGAGATTCTTGATTCATTAGTCCGGTTCTTCAGTATCCGGTCGATTTTAGATTGAAACCAACATGGCCGGATTAATGAGACATGACTGTACTCGGTTGATTGAGCCCCTGATTTGAATTTGCGAAATGCGGAAACGATGTAAAAGACATTCTGCTTGAAATATCGTTCGATGTCCATCTTCTTGTGTCCATATAACTACAATTTGTCATCAATTTTGAATCGAATCGACTACTCAAATTGTCAATAAGAGCTTGAATTAATTGGCTACGGAAATTAGACTGGGGAGAACCGGATAATTTAATGCCTTTGAAAGTTCCCTCTTTTTCATACTCCTCCATGTGTTCGAAAAAAGATGGTCCTCCTTTTTCTTTGTATAATTCCAAAATTTTTCGAAGTCGAAGGATTTCTGCTGAAATTGATATAAGATTAGCTGTTTGTTTTTGCATCTTAAAAAAGAAATGAACGTAAAAACATATGGATACATAATACAAAAAATAATAAATATCTAGAGACTAACATTTAAACTTAATGCTTTCAGTTCATATAAACAGTCTTTGATAGTACACATTTGTTCAATAACTTCTAATCGCTCCATAATATTAGACATTTTCTTCAAATTTGCATCCGATTTAGAGAATAAAGCATGAATTGCCTGATAGTTGTTCCATAGACTATCAACAGCTGAAAATGAAAAAAACACCATCTCACATCAAAAATCCTACCATCTTTACGAAGTTTTCACTCAAGTCATTTGCAACACTTTCCAACAAACGTTGGTTTTTTGAGAGCGGGAGAAAGTAGAATAGAGTTTGTCCAAAAAATGGTGAAGTGATTAACTTGAGTGAAACTTTTTTTTGCTTCGTGCACAGTGAGCTCAAGTCGATGAGCGAGACAATGAAAAGATGGCAATTTAGGAACACCAATGAGATCAGAAAATTTCTTAATGAGGACCAATCATCACAGATGCGCCATCAGATCCAACAGCTAAAAATTTACGTTTGACAACTTCGATGCCAAGTGCAGGCACAAATGACTCAAAAAAGGTCTGGGAAATTAATTCAGCTCTCCCATCATTTAACTTTGACATTTTCCAAAATAAATTCTGAAGGAAATTAAAACAGACAAATTGCTTACAGTGGTTGACTCATCCACCATAATTGAAAAGTGCAAACATTCAGAACTTCGTATGTGTGCAATGAGTTCAGCTTTCATTTCTTGCGCTATAAATGTGATAATATTTTTGCAAGCATGATCACTAAATAGTTATAATCCAATTTTAAATCCATTCAATTGGTGGAGTTCTATTATTTTTTTGTGCTTTTTGAAAGACAAGTCCTCTTTAGCAATCATATACGCTGTCCTAAATACTCGAACCGTTTCTTGATGCCTAGATTCCATGAAATTTGAAGCTTGTAAACGCTGTTCTTTGATGGAAGCCGTAATTAAATCCTTATCTCTGTCTTTGATAGCTTCAACAATTAAATCATGCGACTTTGATTTCGAGTGCTCGCTAACTTTCTCCGCTAACTTTTTTCTTTCTTTGCCCTTTACTCCTTCACCTGAGACGCCTATTTCACTCCACTACTTTTCTACACGTAAACCAGTTGATGCATACTTAGGCGGCATTTTCATAAAGTCTTCGCACGTTTTGCAGAAAAGTTTTTGATCTTTGTGAGTGAGCCATGGATGACGATTTTTTCAGATGTTATAGAGTGTCTCTAAGTCCAATTCGTTCACCTCTTTTAAAGCGATTTCTTCAGAACGTATGCTTTCTTCATCTATATCTTGGAAAAAGGGGGGCTCAAAGCTACAAGATGGCATTGATTCATCGACAGTTTGCTTAGCTTCATCCCTGACTTTTTTGCTGCACCTTGACTCTTTAAAAACCCAGTTAGCGTCGTTTGTCGCTTCATCTTCAATTAGTACTGATATATAGTACTATCAATGAATCTGAAATATAGTAGAAATTACGCGATAAAAATTATAAATCACAATATATACTAAATATACACATAACAAACACATTAAATCTTGTTCATGAAAGCATGAAACTTGAATGCATAAATGATTATGGAAAAATTTGACTTGAAAATGAACTGATAAATGTAATGAAAAAAATGTAAAAAAGCAAACAGTAAGGTTAAATCATATAAAGAAATAATTAATTAATGAAAGGTTTTTTAAGTTTTTTGAAAACTAATTTGACGTATCCCCTATAGCATACTCTATGGGTGGCATGGCATGGAAGCCTCTGGATTCGATTCCTCATCGATACCAATTTGTTCATAGTTTGACATAAGCGGTACATCAGTGCCTTGTCAATG
>JAUIRK010000517.1:0-7500 GCA_030549495.1 Nectonema munidae
ACAAAAAAATTTAAATAACAGTTTTTTATTTTGCAAAAAATATTTTTTAATAACAAGAAAGAAAATAGAGTTCTATATATTTTTTTTAATTTGATAAATATAAGGTAAAAAATTGAGTCGGAAAACACTTTGTTTAAAAAAACAACATCTATAAGTAATAGTTTGTTTATATTTGTGTAATTTAAAAATAGATAATTTCATAAGATGTGGGTTCTTTATAGGGGGGATAGGCATGTTAACTTTGTGTATCAATGTTTGCTTTATATCAAATGACTTAATTACTAGTGTTTTTCTCTGATCAAATAGGTCGACTGATTTTTGGTCTAAATTTTTAATTCTTTTAACAATTCTAATAAATTTTTATCACAAGATCATGTATAATTAAATTTCAAAATTGAAAAACAACTCGAATGTATAGGACATTTTTTTTATTAATAACTATTAATTTCGGTGTTGCCTCACACCGTTATCAAGTCTAAAAATACAAATAAGTTTAAAAACAAAAATCACATTAAATATATTTTTACTATAAGAAAATATTTAATGTTATTTCTGTTTTTAATCTTTTTTGTATTTTTAGACTTGATAACGGCGTGAGACAACACCGAAATTAATAATTATTAATAAAAAAATTTTTTAGTTAGGGTCGCTTGAAAGGCTGACACCTTCAAAAATCATATAGACACGAGATTTTATTTTGATTAATTTAAAAATATATTTTTTTTGATAAAATATTTAACATACAGCCAAGTTTATAAAATAATTGAAACTTTTACATAAATTTTCAAATTTATTCAAATATCACAATTCAACTTTTTTCAAAGTTTAGAGGTGAACTCACTTTTTTTTGATGCTAGAAATGCAATTTGAACACATTGTTTCTGATATTTTATTTATTAGGTATAATATTATGTGGACAAAACACAGCATTTTCCACTAAATGTCATTTATGTTTAAAATTTAATTTCTTTTTTTCACATTGCAAAAATAATTATATGTTTCCAATACATCTTTATGCAGCTAATATAATAATTTTGTGATTTTTAATTTTGTCTCTCCAAGAACTTCTTCAATCCAAATATGAGAGGGAGCATTTCCCAAACTATTATAACAGATGGTGCTAGTTGAGCCATAGAACGTCATAAACATTCTCTAATGAAATCCTTCTGAACAAAATTGTTCTAACTGAGACTTCCTTTAAGAGCATCGGAAATATTCAATTTTGTTATTCAACACATTTGTAAATCTGTGTAAAACTTTCAATTTATAATTTTATTTTATAAGCGTACATGTTTGTAGAATAATCAAAAAATCATTTTAAAAAAAATAATTTCTTGTGTCTATGTGTATAATTTTCCAAGATGCTTGCATTCATAACTAATTTTCATTCTTGTTGGTATTTAGCCATAATCCAAATTTAGAAAGTAGACATTAGCACTTTAAACTAAAAAGTATATTTTATGCGGACACTTTTTCTGATGAATGATGTGATTTTCTATTTTAATAGCAAAGTTTACTACTAATGCTGTTGATTAAACTATTTGCTCGTATAACAACATTGCATAAAATTTGTTTATTACGTTTACTTTTGCTTTTTATTCCACCAGTATGTCTAAGAATGTCTTTCAAAAAGAAGAAATCTACAAATCTGGAATTTAAATAAAAACCTCGTGAATAGAGAGTTTAAAATATTTATTTTAATTCTCGAAATTTCTCGAAATTTTTTTAATTCGAAATTTTATTTCAAATTAATAATATCAATCACATAAGTGTCAAAGGCTTAAAAGAAATGTTATGAAATGCACTTAATCAAAATAAGTTTATATTTTTTTTATAGCTAATCAAAATAATTTTGTTTGACTGTAAAAATGATCTACCATATTTCACTGTTTTGATAAAGTTAAATCATTATTCAATCCTAAATGTTAAACTACAATCAAACTGAAATGAAATTTCGATTAGGTGTGTGTGTGTGTGTGTTTTGTCTCATTCAAAAAGAAATAAAATTTGAAAAAAGAACGAGATATCAAAAGTTTTTCCTATCATGCATTATTTTGTAGTTTGGCTCATTTTGACACTGAGCTGATAGTTTCCTCATCATTAAATTTTCATATTCTCCTGATTTTTTTTATACAAATTAATAAATTTCAGGTATATAATATTTATATTACCCATTTATCTCCATCTCCTCGTTAACTCCCGTGTTTCATATATTACAAGCCATCTTTCTAATAAAAGTAGGCTGCCCATACTTTTTTGTGACAAAAGTGGGACATTTCAACAAATGCCAGCAAAAAAACGATAATTTTGAAAAGCAAGTTTAGTTGAAGATAAATTCAAAACAAACTTATATATGTTATAAAAAACAATATAATAAAATAAATTACATCTATTCGTAAAAAATATATGAAAAATTTTTTTTTGCTAGATATGCTTTCAATCTTATTTTTCTGATGAAGTAACTTTATGCAATACCTGTTCGTCTTTCAAAATTTTAGAATAAACGTTGTCACATTCATAAATCATTTTTTCGTTTTAAACCATTGAAGTTTTAGGAGATATTTGTGTTATATTATATATTACTTATGATGAAAAATTTTTATATTATTATTTGTAGCAATAATAAAAAACAGAGCATTTAAAAAAAGACGGGACGTTCAAATTACATGATAAAAACCACAGTCTTCCTCTTATAACATGTACATATGGTCAGCCTAAATATAAGCCATAATCAAATTTTTTGAAAAAAATAAAAATATAATCCACTTCCTAATAAAAGTCATGGACACAATTAAAAAAAAATACAAGCCTTAATATACGACATGTCAATTGAAGAAGGCGATCAAGATTAATTTTGAATACATATATTTGTTGTTTTTGGTTTTAGTGTGTTAAGAACCCACAATGCTCATTGCTAATAAATGAAACATTTTGTAACCTCACTGAAATACAAGCCATCGATCGCTCTTCCTTTTTCAATTTTTTGAGACAAAATTTAATATAAGTCAAGCAATGACTTTCACATCCAAAAAATTAAAATACACCAAAAAATTGTCTAAGATCTAAACTTGATTATCCACATTTTCTAGAGGTTGAAGCGTACTTTTCTGATCTGATAATCCCGGCTTCGAATCCTCATCTTGACTTTCCTATGATCTGACCAGCTATATGGAAGAATATTGTTTCTTTAGATCCGATACCTACAAGTAAAAATCCTTCTAAATTTAAATGTGGGGTCTAAATTCCTATTTAATAAAAAATACTTCCATTAATATAAAAAAGCACTTCATCACCTTCCTCACTTTACGATATAAATGCTTTAACACAAATTTTTTTCATATTATAAACCTAAATATGCTTTCAATTTTATCATAAGAACTTGAATAGGAAGCTCATAACGACTGCAACCTTTTACGAGCTAACTAAACAAAATTTGGCGATCCAAATTGAATATAAATTCAAAATAAATATATTTAATTTAAGATCCAACTGAAAAAAATATTATTTTACATATAATAGTGACAAAAAATAGTAAAGCATTCAAAATGGCAAACCTGATCATACACATATAAAAGAGCTATATGTTAATTAAAGCGATACCTTCCTATTTATATTCATTTCATTTTACTTGCTTATAATTTTTACCAATTTTCCATATTCTTGCTTAACTTCTAATTTATTTCTTCAAGTTATTTTTTTCAAAATTCAGACTTTGTCTAAATTGGAGATTTTACTTACTTTTCAAAATTTTCTATTTAGGTCGCGCTAATATGACTATATTATTTAATACATTTTGATAATTACAATGCTCTATAACTATTTATTAATTAAAATGAAGAAATATATATAATAAAATATATATATGAAAAGTTTTTAAAATGTTTTGCTTTTTATTCAAATATTATCTTCCAACAAAGTTTTTTCTTTTGTGCTCAATGATTCTTTGTCTGAATTTAACATTTAGAACCTTTCACTCGATGATTTACTATTTCACTTATTTAAAAAAATTAGTATAGTAGTATAAAGGGTACTATAGCATTGTTAATTTTACTATATTACTTACTGGCTACTACTTTATATATAGTAGCAGCGACTACATTTTTCTGTGAACTATTGCCTCAACTTCCTATATGCATGTATGAAGCTAATCTTTATCCTAGAAAATAAGCAACAAACTTTAGGCTTGTTTATAGATCTGTCAAAAGCTTTTGACAGCGTCTCACATAGCATTCTCATAACGAAGCTTTCTTATTTAGGATTTTCCAAAGAAGCGACAGCCTTCTTAAGTTCGTATCTAACTAATCGATTTCAAAAGGTAATAATAAATGATTGTGAATCTGAATTAGTTAAATGCTTCAGAGGGGTTCCCCAGGGATCAATCTTGGGACCTATTCTCTTCTCTCGTTTTGTTAATGATTTTCATAATGTCAACAAAAATTATAAAATATTGTTTTTTGCAGACGATATTACTATTCTTACATCTTTTTCGCTTTCTTCTAAAGATGATAACATTGTAGATGATGTGTTACATCAGGTGTGCTGCTGGCTAAATTCAAATGATTTAAAAATTAATAGGAAAAAAACAAAGTACATAATTTTTTCTAACAAAAAAATGATATGTCTATTAAAAGCGAAATTGAGCGTGTTTCAAGCTTCAATTTACTAGGTTTATTTATTAATGAAAATTTGACGTGGAGAAATCACATTGATGTAGTTAGCTCAAAACTAAACTCGATTGTGGGTATATTGAATAAATATAAAAACGAGTTTTCTGTTAATATAAAATTACTGCTTTATAAAGCTCTTTTTTTACCTCACTGCTATTACAGCGCTGTTAATTGGGCATACTCAGGCATTAAAAAATTGATATGTATACAAAACAAAACTTTAAAAAAAGTTTTTAGTTGTAAAAGCAAAGATCTTACTACCTTATGTGAAAAGTATAAATTGTTAAGAATCGATGAGATCTATCAGCTTCAGTTATTAATTTTTCTTTTCAAACTTGTTAGAAATCTTCTACCCTCTATTTTTGATAATTGGATTGTTTTTAAAAATGATAAAACTTATTATAATCTTAGATACCCGTATAAGTTTACAATAGAGTATCTCAGATTACCTAGCTCTAACAATACTTTGAAATATAGATCCACAAAATATTGGAATGATCACTTATCAAACTTGGACACTGAAAATTTGACACTTAAGACATTTAAATCATTTATTACATCAAATTTAGTCTATAGAAAATATCAATCATGTATCTTAAAAAAGTGTTATATTTGTTCCTTCTAATAATTTTATTATCTTATAATTCTTCATTTATTCCATTATACATATATATAATATATATAAATATTCATTTTTGTGTCTTTTTTCTTTAATTTTTATTATATATTCTTATAATAAACTACTTTTTGTATAATTATTACATATATTTAGTTTACTTTGTATAATTAAAATATATAATATAAACTTTTTTGTACAATTCTTACATCTATATTATAATTTTAAATTCTTATGTTATATTTACTATCCACTAATGTTGTGCTTACTATTTACTAATTTAATTGAAATGTTGGAAAGCTATCTCGCAGCTGATTTGGCTTTTTTGCTTTCTGACACATAAATTTCATAAAAAAGATCTTCAAACTCATCGTATTCCCACGCTACATATTTCATCATATAATTCAAAATCCTTGTCAAATGCTTGCAATTATCGAGTAAGAAGAACCTAAATCTTGTTTTTTTGCAGTCTTTATAAAAATAATAATAAACTTCTTCTTCTTCTTCTTCTAATCTTTATCATTTCAATAATATTAGTAAAAGATTGAATCAATTTTGCAGGCTATTTATGAAAAAATGAGCCCTTTTAAAAAGAATTTGGGACCAGGTCATCAACAGATCATAAAAAAGTTAAGACGAGAAGGATGAATTACTTTTCCTCACTTTTCTTCTTTCCTTTCATTTTGTAAGTGATGCTCTGTTTAGTGCACTCTAACGCTGATTTTGACTATTCACATTTGTACCTCAATCTGCAGAATAGTTGACATGGTTTTCTGGAACATTTCTGGAAACCTATTCTCGGTGTTAGGATATTTATTTCTCTTAATACACGCCTCACACCTAAACATCTAGACATTACATACATACATACATACATACGAATACACACATATTGACATTAGACACCCAAATACTCAAATACTGGAATCGCAAAAACAGAGGTATAACACCATATTGGTCCAAAACTCATCCTAAAAATGTAAATTTTTGCATGAATAAACATTTTGCTGAATATTAATTTATCTAATTGTTTTTTCATGGTGACTCAGACTAATTTTATCTACATTTTTGACGGCATAATTTGTTTCTCCAAATCTATATACCCCCTTTTATGCGCATGTCTGTATCTATTTTACAATAGAATTATTTCTGTCCGAATAAATTAATACAAATGAATATATTTAAGAATAAATTACCTATAATTTGCCTCCAAAATTAAAATAATAGCAAATATTGTAATAATAATTTTAATTAAGTTCAAATTGGATATGTACTTAATTTAAATCAACTTTCGTTCCAATTTTATTAAACATTTTTACTCATCAAAACTATTCTCTCTGGGGGGGGGGGGGGGGCAGACTTTTCATCACGGGCATGGTAGGTAGTAGCCCATTGGCGCTACGTCTATCGTTCATTAATTAAAGTTCCAAGTACATATCTATATTTTATCTGAATTTCAGAAATAGAAAAGAACGTATTTTTGAGAAAGGAAAAATGCACGTCAAAAAGGTAAAGGATGTGAGACAAAAGTTGGGCTTTTCAATGGGCCACATCTTGAACGATATGTGTGCATCAATTTGGTTCAGCTACTTCATCATCTTCTTCACGCTGGTGATCAACATGGATCAGAAGGTGACGGGAGCTCTCTTTCTCCTTGGACAAGTGGTTGATGCGGTTGCTGTCATTGTAGTGGGAATCCTTTTGGACTCGGTTGCCTTTCCTTTCAAGTATGGCGATAAGAAAGTGTGGCATTTGACAGGTTCTTTTCGCTGCAAGTTCATTGCTCTTTGATATCACTTTGATTCTGTTTGTTGGGCAGGGAGTTTGGGAGTGATCGTTTCCTTCTCTCTAGTGTTTGGCAAGTGCTTGTCGTGCAATGGCAATCAACTGTATACTCTGATACACTACATCTTCTTCATTGTCATGTTCCAGACTTCATGGGCCATGTGCCAAGTTTCGCACTTATCTTTCATACCAATCTTAGCGAAATCAAAAAGCACTCGCTGCACTTACGTGTCCATAAGGTAGATAGATTCCTCTTCTTTGATATTTCTTTGCGCTGAAAGAAAATAGTAGATTTAAATACAAGAGAAATGAGAATGCTGAGGGGTTATGTGTACTTTTAGTTTACAATCTTGAATAAGTAATGAGAAAATAAGAAATTTATGTCGAGTAAATGTAACAAATAATATTTTAGAAAAGCCAAACTAAGGTGGT
>JAUIRK010000521.1:0-226653 GCA_030549495.1 Nectonema munidae
GTAGATTTTTAGCCAGTAATGATTTAAGTACGGACAAGTTATTTGTACATTGGAACGCGACTATAAATTGGCAAGTACTGATTTTTGTCAGCCCTTCATTAGTAGTCACCGTTTTAGTGGACCAATTCTTCTCTTTATCCACCTTTTTTACAATATTGTCCAAACATTGTACACCTAGTTTAACGCAAAAGTTTAACTTTCTCGAAAGGAATTTTGCTAAGCATATCCATTGTATTCAATATGCCTAAACTTGTCTTCTGTTATAGTAGAAAACACACTTAATTTCAGTTACGTTACAAGATTTTGAAATCATTACATTCAAATCATGATTTATACAGTAATAGTTAACTGATTTTCGAGCTGTTCTCTTGAATATCGTGACTACTCCTTTATGTACGCCTACCATGTTTCCTGCACCATCATATGTTTGTGCGCGGCAATTTTGAGTAGTAAAGAGCTCTAATTGGCTGTTGTTTTACTTCATCAACAATAGTCTTTTGAATCAATTTTCTTATAATCTCCAAAAGATCATTTTGCATAGTTTTAGTGCAATACTGGGTGTTTTTATCTCTTTTCCTGAAAAGCTCCTCTAAAACTGTGTCACTTGAGTTGATGCGAAATCACCGTTATTTCGTTGTCCTCTTAATGACCGCTCCATGCGCCCACATAGTTCAAGAAATTTTATCATTGATCTGATAATTTGCTTATTTCTTTGAAACATCTTCAAAGATTGCTCATAGGGAACTAGATCGATTCTTATATCGGAATTTCTTTGCACATCTAGAAAAACATAGTATCTAGCTTCGGCCATTTTTGGTACTCTAAACATCCATGATTACAAATATCTGTAAAATCATTTTTCTAGTTTCTCAATAGTGTTTTATCAAGATATTTGCCTTTTTGCCCTTCCGTGATTCTACGGAAATAGCCCCCTTGAATCCGCCCCTGATTTATTGAAAACACATCTATATTTTATGTATTTTTTAACCCTAGTTAATAATTTTGGAGCCTTCGAAGCCGACTCATTGTTTTTTATCGATAATTTTTTTATTCTCCCATCACTTAACTTTTGAGAAATAACTTTCAAATAAAATTCTACTAAACACTATCCTTTAAGTTTTATAGATTTCTCTAAATCCAGATGACATTTTGTAGTTTTTAACCCCAACGTTTTAAATATTAACCCATTAAGTCCCAATGCTCCCATTTGGGAACATAAGTAATTTCATCTTCGTCTGCTTTTTTCAATGACTTTGAATATAAATCGTCTGCGTTTTTTTAAATATCGTCTGATTTCTATGGTACTTAATGGGTTAAACCAATATTTTTTTTTTATCATTTTTTGATTTCCATTTTTAGGTTAATAATTCAAAAACAGTCAACAGAATTAATGATAATTCAGATTCTTCTTATGAAGAATTTTTGCCCTCTGTTAATTTTCTTCAATAGGAGAATTTTTGGATCCTTGACATAACATTGTTCGTCAAAACACCAAAGTAGAATATTCACAATATAATGCAAATATCATTTAATTTGTTCTTTACTGATGTGATTTTAAAAAATAGGTTCCTTTACCAAAATGAAAGCAGAGTGGGCTTGTTCTATAAAAAAACAGAACCCGTAATGAAGTTATTAATTTCATAATAAATAACTTGACCCACATTTATTGTAAATATCAAGGATAATTGGATCCACGGCTATTTTTATATGAAGCCGGAGTACCTCTTATTTATCTTTCCTTACTTTCTTGTGGTCGGTTGCGCAACTTAAAATCAACAAGAAAGATTAATTCTTTATTCAGGTTCACATTTTTTAAATTTAATTTATTTCTAACATCTGAGACGCTTTATTAAATAATATCTATGCTTTATAACTTTATCCACAAACATTTTTTTTGTTTTATTTCTTAAAAATTTCTTCATAAAATAAAAGTATAGAGTAACTAATGAAAATACAGGCATGATTATTTTGAGTGGCAAAATAATTATGAAATTTTTTAAATTATATTATCAAACGGATCTAATTAATTATACGCCCTTTTTAATCTATAACTATAATCAAGGAGAAGTTGTAAAGTGCTAGAAATGAATAAGATATTTTCATCCAAAAAGAATCTTAGTGTACTACTTAGGTGTATTTTACCAACTCTTTTCTGTCACGCCCATTACAGATTTTTAAAGTTTGTAATGCTTCCTCCACATTAGAAATTTATTAGGCCGATTTACTTAAAATTCAACCGCTTTAAAACTATGGAGTGAAAGAAAGCGAAAAACGAATACAATTACGAAAACATTAAAAAACGATTAACTTAACGTGTGTGATAAAAGTGATTCCTCTGTTGCCTATTTTTAAAAGACGGCACATGGCTATAGCCCATATTTACCTTTTTGTATTTATAAGAAACTGGAAAAAATTGAGCAGTAAAAGTTTCTCAATAAAAAAATTGACTACACAAAGTTTCTTAATTTTGCTATGTCTTTTTTGAAGAGAATGCCTTTGAAGCGATATTTTGCTAAATTGAAATAGGCGTAATCCCAAGAAATAAAATTAAGCTGAAGGAAAAGAAGCTTATCATGAATGTTGTGAAAGACTACCATAATCCTTCTTTAAACGAATAGTTCCAAGCTAGCTCAAGCTTTAATCCCCTTTTTTCATTTTTCCCATCCATTGAGCCTGTTTTTCAAGAACTCTTGGACGTCCACAGTGTCACAAGGAATGAAATTAGTCTGCCTAACTTTGATTGAAAAAGAAAACACAATTATTCTTTAAAATCATGTCCTCGAAGAACTAATTTATTAGCAAAGGGATAAATTTGTTTACGCACCTTGACAATCAAGTCTAAATATAATTAGCCAGACTGAGAAATTCTTAAACCTATCAGTCACGAAAGGCATTTGTGCTTCTCCCCTTAACTAAAACATTTGTTGATAAATAAATAAAATGTGCAAAATTTATTGAGGTAATTTTAAGAGATAAATGTATCCTAACCAGTTTCAACAGAAGACTAACTTCTTCATAGGAAAAAAGATATGAGTCCCATTTTTTTGAATAAAATATATTTCATATACTAAATCGACAATGCTAATTTCCTTTTTAGACGTAGTTTTGGCCATTACTCTGAAAGATGTGTTAAAGTGGCAACCGAATTAGTGATGCATGCTTGAAAATTATCTCCAAAAACATTCATCGATATTTTAAATAAAATATATTTTTTTACTAAATCAACCATGCTGAATTAATTTTTGGATTTAGTTTTCGCAATTAGGGAGTAATAATGTGTGGATTTATCAATCAAATTTGACATTTCAGAGAAAATATCAAAGCCTGCATGAATTTTTAAGAATCATTATAGATTGATTTTATAATTAAATAATTTTTTTTATGAATTTAGCTTTTGTATTGCTTTATTATACTAAACAATCAAAAATAGCAATTAATCAAATTGAAAATACTATGTGCTTATAAAGTTTTGAATTTATCCCTAGATAATTTATAACTTAGCGTCTATATTAGATTTATTTTATTGATAAAAATTGCAACTTGGTTGAAAATCGTCAATCAAACTTTTGATTGAGGATGTTCAAAAAATATCCTTCAAATTTAAAATATTTTTTACTACTAAATCGAACATTCCAATTTCATATTTGGGCCACGTTTTGGCCATTATGGTCTAAAATTATGCTGAAGTCACAATCTTATTAATGATGTGTGCCTGAAAATCATTTTTTCCCCAAAATCATTTGGTTATATAGTTACAAATATATATTTTTTAGATCTCTTATCTCATTATACTTTCTTAACTGGATATTAACACCTTGTAATCATGTTGAATATGAAATATTTGTTGGGAAAAAAGAAAAACAAAACACATCATATAATTTTTGAAGATGAGTATAATGGGAAGGAATGACTTGAAAGCATATTGGAATGTAAACGTCTGATGAAAAGAGAACTAAATGGAGTAATAATAATAGGTGTGATAAAATGTGTAATATGCCTCGCTTTTGCGTATAATTCTTTATCGAAAATTAATATCCATAGTTTTCCAATGAACTGGGATATGATATATTCATCTAATAATGAATCTTTCGAAAAAGATTTCGACCTTGAATAACAAGAAACTTCTCCCTTGCGAATGAAAAATCTTTCAAGCATTATCTTATTATAATCAGCACATCACTAACTGATCATTTTTACGGGGTTGCACTTACCATAACGATGATAGAACCAACATGTGGCCGCTGTCAAGGAAATTTCACAGTGGGAATCAAATGTGACCATCCTTTTCCTTTGGAGTAAAAGTCGTTTTTTAGGTGGTGAAGGTGGATTACCTTTTATAATAGATAAAAGATTTATCTTGAATGTTTTCATAAGAAACAAATTTTGAAGAAGGATTGTTTAATAAATAGCTAGAGTGATATCTGTTCATATCACCTGATAACAAAACATGGCACTGATAAAAATTTTATGAAGATACTCACGAAGTAACGGATCACCTTGATGTGCGCCCGCCCCTGGTTCACTGAAAATACACTTATTCATCTCTACCGGTGCGAAGGTGTAATAAAATTCTATAATTTTCCTTGTGAGTATTTTTCACTAATGGATATGCTTTCTCATTTCAAATAAAAATTGTTTTCTTTTTTTAAACTGCTAGATTACACTAATTACGAGATAGTATAACCTAGGGGCTAACAACAACATACTTATAAAAAAAACCTAAAATCACTAAGAGGATTTTCTTCAATAGAATTGAAGAATCTTAAAAAAATTCAATAGAATTGCGAAAAATGAATTTCTGATGAAAGAGTAACTTCCAGGGAAGGATCATAATAGTATGAATAACAAAATTAGATAATATATAAAGTTCGGTAATGTTGCAAACATTACCTGTCGTATAGACTATGAGCAGATAACGAATTTATAGAGAAGTCTTATTTCAAAGCTGTCTCTTTAGTTAGTATATACGATGCTCCAAAAGTTTAGTTAGAAGGAATGGAAGGTTAGACATTTGGAATGATTTTTTATGAAAATTTTACCTTTGCATTAATAATAATTTATTTATTGATTGAATACTATAAATCATGAAATTTTCGTGATATTCTTATTTTCACGAAAAGCTGATATTTGCGAAAATATAACTCACTAATATATTATGTGGAACTTTCCTTCATAAAATTATTTAGAAAATATATGGTTGCTATCGAAAAAAACACCATGTGAACTTTTTTATATCACAAATTGCGAAAATTTAACTTCAGCTAATATATCTTGATTTACAGTATATTATAATACATGATCCAACGGTTATCATTGAAATTTTTTTAAAGCAACTAAAAAATGTATAAATTTTAGAGGTGAATTTTTTAAGAAAACAAGAGGCCCGTCGGTTTTTCGAAGAAAATTGGAGTGAAAGTAAAAAAATAGAATATTAATGAATATATTCTGATGTGTACTTGGAATGGGAGTTTTGTAAATGCTTCTAGTGTGAGTCAGATGTTTAATCTTTCGACTCCGCCCCTTCTGAAACGTAATAAAATCAATATTTTGTTGGTCCAATGTTCAGTCGGATCAATTGTGTGCATAATTTATTTTGCGGGTGTTACTTTATATGATCGGATATGAGCTATGAATTAACATCTTAAAAATTATGCTATTTTTTAAGAATCCCCAAATACCCATGATTTTGCAAGTTAACGCGCATTAACCCTCATTAACCGGTTATCGACCACAGTCGACAAAAAATAAAATAATTTGATTTTATTAATGCTTTTTAATACAAATCTGCTTTACATCAGATATCGTCTGATTATTCTGGTCGTTAATGGGTTAACGCGCATTAACCCGCAATTCTAATATTGAAACCACAACCGCCCCATCCGCAGTAAGTTCTGAACGACAGGCACCCGCAATCCCACGCAATGTATGTTATATGTATGCGTATTTATGTGTGTGTGTGCATATGTATGTTTTGTGTGTATGCATGCTCTTTGTGTGCTGGCACATTTTCTGTATATCGTGTGTATATTGTGAGCGCATCGTGTGTGTATGTGTATAAAAAAGATATAAATGTATACTGTGATACAGTTTTGCATTTTTATTATGATGATCTATAACAAGTTCTTATTACTGTAATGTGTATTTTCTGTTTTTATGATTCATATATGACCTTGAATCTTGTTTTCTCATAGATGAAAGAATGGAAGTGTTAAAGTAAATTGTGCTCAATTTTTGCTTCGTGTATATGAATTGCATATCGATTTTGGTTAAACTCCATAATGCTCTTGTATCGTGCATATCTCCTTGTCTTCACTTGGCTTTATTCCTATTTTATATAATTTTGAATATCCATGATCATAATATTGCTTCACGGCGACTCTTCGCTCATGTGGTAATTCCTATTTTTAATCTTTTACCATCTTCAAGTCTTTTTATTTTCGGTCCAGTTTTACTTTTTTTGGGGGCTGATTAATCATTCCAACAATTGGTCTTCTAAAAATTACAGTATGTCGTTGTGAATCACATTTTTTTAGAAACCAAATTACGCCACAACTATCGGTTATCAGATCATTTTTTTCACTTTCATGTCCAAGTTTTTAGTATAACAAATATTAATAATATCACCAATATAATCTTTTCTTATGCGTTTGTTTCGGGATAAAGAATGCTGTGCGAAACTTTCACCTTACGGCACCACTATACAATACTTAGAACACTGCGCATATAAATTATTTTTCGAATTTTAGGTTAACCAAGTTTTATTGTGGTATCAATAAAATGACATTGTTTTATGAACTATGTCTCTTACAGTACCATATAAGTATAACACAAAAATAGTAAAATTTGACCCAAAACACAAAATAACTATTCTGCATTTTATAGTCTTTCTTTGATTCTTTTTTCATAAGTGCAGAAAAATCTATTTCGCAAAGATGAGAAGATCAAAAAGGCAGCAGTGATCGGACCTTTGATTTGCAAGATAGCGAATTTTTTGTTGGTTTTTCGCTTTAGTTATCTATCGTTTTCGTTAACGATGACAAATTCAAAATTTAGAAATAAGGAAAACAAACAAGATAATTATATGTTAACGATTGTATTGATTTCTTTAATCTATCGTTACATATGTGTTACATCCAATCAGATCAACAAGCGGTATATGCTTATTGATAATGTTGCACTATCCGTGCAGATAAACGTCTTTCCAATGCAATTGCTTTTTATCGATGCACGGATAAATTGCACGGTACTATCCGTGCATCGATAAAAAGCCAATTGCATTGGAAAGACGTATGCACGGATAATGCAACATTACCATACTTATTCATGACTACACTGAAAATTTTTCCAATAACTTCAGAAGGCAATTTTTAACAACTTTTATTGCTATTTTTCAAAACGCACTTACTGATCAAGAGATGCTCTTTAAAGCATTTAAATTCATTTGATTTCTTAGTTTAGTTTTAATAATATTGAGTTAGCTAATCAAGCGTTCTACTTCTGCATTTAAAATATGATAAATAAAATACTTTTTGAATGAAGTTTACTCAATCTTAAAAAGGGTTTTCTTAACAGCATGCTCAAACAGAAGAACTTTTGTTTCTTCCGATTCAACTGTATGAAATCTTTTCCACTGAAAGTCTATTTTACGTTAAAATATCCTCAGTTGAGTGTTTTCAACAGGGTTCAGCTGTCGGTGAAGTAGGAGATTAATGTCGTTTTTTAGGTATTTTAAATAAAGAAAAAAATAGTTTATCTTTGTAAACATATGGAACGCTGCTTCTTTAGTCAAAGTCGGAAGTGAAGAGTTGGTGTTGAATTTATTAAATTTTCAAGTGTTTGCAGTGGGAGTCGGATTTTTTAAGTGCTTGGAGTCGAAGCCATGTATCTAACCAATCACACTCAGGCCCCCATAAATTCGAAAAATTATTCTAGAATTAAAAATTAATCTTTTTCAAAATTAGGAAAACCTAAATCCTTTTTTTCCATATTATATTTTTATATACGCCATAAAAAGCAAAAACAAAAAAATCGCTAAAAATCTGTCGTTAAAAGCAAAATAAGGTCATTAAGAGAAAATATAAATCGCTGAATTTGTCGAGTTTTTACCTAAATTGCCAAAACTAATCCCAAGTCTATTTGACGGTTCTAATAGCGATTTGTCGATATAGGTCAAAAAGCAAAATCCAAGGTTTTTCAGGTCACAGTGTTTCTTCTAAAGCTCTTCAACCCAGGCGCATTCTTGTCATTTGAAAAATAGCGCGGTAATTAGAGTACCCGCGCAAAATACTCATATCTTTATTTTTATAATCATTGCTAAAAATAAATTACTCCGAGCATATCGCAAATATGTCAGCTTCCCAAAATTAATATCCTCCCAAATATTTCATACTTTACACACACACACACAAGTTCCCACACTTATGTTTAGCTAATTCCACCTTGATTAAGCCACAATCTGTTTACAGGTAGCACTTTTTATTTTCTCGTAACACATTTGGGTTATTGTTCTGTAGAGGGACGCAGACGAACTCGAATTTTCATTGGAAATCAATGGGGAATAGTGAAAATTGTCTTCTTTGCGCGAAGTAAAATGGGTTAATGGACGTTTACCAGTTGCATTTAAAAACAAGCAAAATGAACACCATAATGTATTTACAAAACAAATCGTGACATTATTGCACAATACTGGATTGAGTCCGAGTTTTTTTAGCCAAAAATCTTAATATGATTTTTTTAATTTTGGATCCAATGATTGTTTCGCTACTATCAATGAGGGCATTGATATATCTACCAAAAATACCATTTTGCAAATCATCCACACATGCATAATACGGACATCATTTGACATCTTTTTCTTTGTTCAAATTTGTGTATACATCTGACAAATAAACAACGTCATTGTTAATGATTCTTAGTTCAGCATAGGGTTACAATCTTGGAAGAATCTTACAACCGTATTAAACATGGAATAGAAATGTCCAAGAAAGTTTTTTTTTGACAGCCATCTAACTTATGAATATAAAAACAAACTATCCAATTGTTAATTTGAAGTTTTGATTCATTGTGTCTCTTGTTTAAGGGCATCTACATTAATTTTATTTATTGGTGTTATAATCAGGCTTTGCCCCTCTGCGATTTATTTTCGCCCACAGGAACTCCCTTGAATATATAAATAAAATCAGTTTCACTACTCATTGATAATATACAGTCGATCACTTAGGTTTTTTGTCACCAAATGTTTCCTATAAAGTACGCAGAGAACCGTTCTCGCACCCACTCCTACACTTTTTTCAAGAAATTGATAAAGCCGTGAAAATGACCAAAAGAATGCTACAAAAGGAGACTCTTCTATTGCATTTGTTTAGAGTTGTTTTGCAGAAAAAGGCCTTTGAACAAAAAAGCGTTCATGTTTAACAAAACGAACATAATCAGGAATGAGCAAAATTTCTTTGCTTGTCTGAGTAGACTCATCTACGTGCAAACCAACTTATATTTTTGTAAGCATATTATTGCACAAAGCGTTTCTTCAATCATTCATTTCATTTACTTTTCTTTGAAGACTTCATCACTAGGAGGAATAGCAGCTTTTATAATTTTGTCACATCATTTGTGTACAACTGTTGGCTGAACAATTTGTACTGCTGACAGGATAAGATTTTCTACATTTTTTTCAGGTTTGCCAGACCTATTAGAAATGTTGTATGATGTATGGAAACCGCCTATGAATTGTGTTGGTGAGTGCTAGCGAGTATACTTACTAAAGTTTTCATTTTTGAAACTTTTCCATAAGTGAATTAAAATACTTGCAATTTTTCTCCGATTTATTAATCGCAATTTTTATCAAATGTGTTTCGAAAGTATCAATGGCTTCTTTTGAAAATAATATTTCACAGGACACACCTGTTATTGCTTGCTATGTGGTGCGAGGACAAAATCATATTTCAGATATTTGACAATTCGAATATGGCCTGCAATTACTTTTTCGTTGCTGTAATAAGGCCATGCTTTATTCTGTAACAAAAAAGTAAAAAATTAACCTAAAAATAAAAAATAATTTAAAATGAAAATTTTACATAAAAAAATTAGTAATCTATATTTTTTATGGACAAAAATAAGAAAATATATTTCTTTTTATTGAAAAATGAATTGATAATAAATTTATTCATTTTTTAAGCTAAACTGTAAAAATATTATAATATTAATAACAATTAATGAGAATACGAGGTAAAAATTTTTATTTTTCAAAAAGTTCCCTTAAGAATTTTAACCTTTTATGTTTGAGAACATATGACTGTTGAACGAAAAACCCTATATTTTTTGATTGTCATTCAGACATGCAATGATTGCATAGTAAAATTTTTTGATTGACTTGCCCGTATTGTAAAGGATTATCTATTCAGATATGTGGTAATATTCCTTATGTAATACGCGTAATACTTTAGAAAAGAAATGTCAAGCATACGACCCGCAATCCACGTTCCTGAGCTACAATATGGCGTGCAATGTATTTTTGACAAAATATTCCATGAGTTAAAACATGAGTTTTTAATTTTTACATTTTCCTTTACAGTCGATGCACACCAGACATCAGATTTTCATCTGGAATTTCTCGACTTACAATACGACTCTGTGATGAAAAACAAGTTTTTTACAAACAGATTTATTGATTTTTATCACTATATTATTGGACCAATATTTATTTTTTTTACCTAGGACCATTATTCTTCAAAAGAGATGCAATAAATGTGCGGAATTTAATATGGAAGGCACAAATTTTCCCCGCTTTTATCGAACTATGGGAAGTGAAGTTGTGATAGAGGGATTCGAACCCGAGATGGTCAGGACTCGAAGCCAGATCCTAGATAACCCTACTCACTTCCGAGGGAAAACTAGGATTACTATTGATCAAATGTGGCTCTCAATTTTTTTGTCTTAAATAGGCATCCTTTTTGAATTTCTATTTTTATGCGCCTCTTTTGTTCATGCTTGATTTCATCACATTAATGAGAATGTGAGGCTTTGTATGTTGAGCGTTAGCATAGTTAGTCGATTCTCTCATTCCTGTGTTTTATAAACATGATGATTATATTTTTTAATATAGCAATTTGACATATCCTTATGATTAGTGCTATTTGCTAATATCTTATATCAATTTCGAATACAAATAGAAATATTTTTATCAAGTAGTTGTACACTTGATGCTGAAAGTGGTGGTGGTCGGTCCATTAATTCAATGTAATACTAAGGAATAATAAAATGTGAAGATTTATTGGGAACAAAATTTTTATGCATCCATTTTCAATGGCGATATGGTTTTTGGAAGCAAGACAGAAGATACAAGACCTTTAGGCCGTAAAGGAGACTGAAACTGATTAACTTTTTTGTTGTTCTTTGTCTCCACGGACTGTCATATGGACTTCGATGGTTCGTTTGTGATCGCTCCATCACACTTAGTCACAAGGCTTATTTATTGCTGAAATCGTACATGTGTTTTATTCTGTTTTGTTTCTAGTTCCTTTTTTTCACCCTCGCCTGAATCCAGATATAAAATTCAATCAGAAACTTTAAGTTTAATTAAATCTTTCAATGGAATTAATTCCCAAACATTTTAAATGTTTGATGTTGATTTCTAATCCATCTAAACTTAAAGCGATGATCTGAATTACGATTCAACAAGTTTTGGATATAAAGTTGTAATTTTGTATAAGCCAATTTTTTTTCTTCATCTTATCAAATTTTTCTTCTGCACCCACCTTACAAGAATATTTTTAGGGCCATTAGTTTTTTAAATACATATATCTAATAAAATTTTTGTTTTCTTCCAATTATTTCCTATTTCAAAATTTGGAGACTGTCGCCTTTAAATAGCGAGGACACTCGCTCGTGTATCTATGCTTGACTGAAGAACTGAATTTATTATGCTTTTTGGTTTAATTGTTAAAAATACGTCATCTGTGGAGGACGAGAGTTTAAGCAGTGAACTATTTCTTAACACTATTCATAAATTTATTAAGCTTTTGTGACGTTCTTAGAATGCGATTGTTCTATATGCACATCATAGTTTAGTTGCCATACAAATTTTGGAATATGTAAAAGGGTAAACATATAAAGATGGCGAATTGTCCCTCATCACATTAGACGTGCATTTGCATACTTATATACCCTCTACTTTATTGTATATTTCTTTCTACTTCTCAGTAGACTCTCCATATTACTTTTCTTATTTTAAGGCAAAGTCTTTGAATAAATATAAAATCTATTTTTCCCAATAATTCTCACTTCAGTTTATATAATAATAATAATAATAATGCGAATTTGAGCAATATTTAATCAAAGAATTAAGTGATGTAGCGAGTAATTTTGACAATAGCTCATACATTTTTCGGTGGGGCAAATATTTTTTATAGCACACAACTATATAAGAAAGTATTCTCTCTAATTTAGAGCTTAAAAGAGGTTTTTATCCCTATTGAATTCTCTAACTGAAAGATCTAAATTAATGTAATATAGAATACGTACGCGAGTCAGGAAAAATGCCCTTATTATATTTGCTAAGTATAATTTAACCCATTTAAGACCAAGCAAAGCAGACGATATCTAAAAAAACGCAGACGATCAAAGTCATTGAAAAAAGCAGACGAAGATGAAATTACTTATGTTCCAAAATAGGAACATTCGTCCTAAATGGGTTAAGCAATCAAGTCTTTTATTACAGAATTAAAATTTATAGCATCTTTATTCTTAAATATTTTATTCAATTTTCTAGTTTTTTTAGGGAGATTACTTTGGATAGTTGTCAATGTTTTCACACTTTTCTTAAAATTTTTGTTAAATAAAATTTAGCACAATTAATTTGATTGTCATGGAATTCATTCACGTATAACTTGGCAATGGAATTGGTAATTCATATAAATTTAAGGTTTATAGCAAATTTTCTTTCAAACCTTTCAAATTTTCAATTTCTATTTAAAGTGAACAAATTTATAGGACCCAATTCCTAAATAAATTTACTTTACTAAGAGAAGATATGTGTATATGTGTAGCAATAAAATAAAGATTATATAAGATGATTCTTTGCTTTTTTGTTAGTAATCTAGTTTAGTAACATTTCGTTGCTAAATATTTTAACATTTATAAAATTTGAAATTTAATTTTTTTGCAGCAAAGTGTCTCAGTACAGAGTAACCAATCCACCTAACAAATTCACTCGATATGAATCCCCCTGTTCACAATTGGTGAGATGAGAGGTTGAGAAAAATCTTTTGGTTTCAGCGTGTTTGTCGAATAATTGAATGTCGGATAAATGAAGTCTAGCTGTATTACCAATGAGTCTTCTAATACAAGCCGTTCCATCCTGTCTTTAGAAGACAGCGAAATTTTTAACTTTCAAACATCAAATACAGATTTGGCTCAACCAAGAATTCTGTTTCTAAAGATTTACAAGAGATCGCTTATAGTCGTGGTATAAAACTCTCACTTGTTTAAAGTATAGCATATCTATCGATAAGGCTTTTTGTTACACGTGCAGTTGTTTCAGTAATAGAACTTCCAATATGAAAGGGCAATTAGGACCGTGTGTTCCAATAATTGGTAAAATCAGTTAGGAGGGATAAAGGTTTTATTGCATCCAATGAGTAGTGATCACTGTCTCTGCATTCCCTAATGACAAAGTCTCAAACAAACCAGGCGTAACCTATTCTTTTCCTTCAATTTTAGATCCTGCTTGCCAGTCTATTTTCGTCCAAAACCGTAACAATTTGAAAATTTTCTAAAAGTATTATATGTCATATCACTCGTATTATGAAACTGTTGATTCAATGAACTGTGTTAAATGGCGTGAATTTGTCAAGTTCATGATAGCTATAAATCCTACCTTCAGAGAAATACATGATAAGTTTATGAAAAACTATGAATTACAAATTGCACTGGGCTGCATTTGAAAAAAATCATGTATTTTACTTGTTGATTTCAAAAATGTTATCAATTTTTCTCAATCAGGTGAGAATTTTGTGCTATTGCATTTTAAGCGGACATTCAGGTAAAATATTGGCATTTTTCGCTCAAAATAGGGTCGCTTTGAATTCATCTATTTATGAATAATTTTGTTCTCTTGTTGACCTAGAACTCACAAACTTTTTTTTAAATTTTTTTGGCGTAGCGGTCTCTTCAAAATTTTTTAATAGGTCATGGTCTCATTTATTGAAATCAACATATAAACTACTGTACTAAAAATTGACACGGTTGTTAATTTTCAAAAATTGTTTGAATAATCCAATCAATAGGTTAATGGGATGGATGCATCTGCTTTATATAAACCAGTTTGGCTTAGTTTTGGCCAATGCAACTCTCATATCATTACTGACTTCCAATCTGTATCGGGATTAGATTTTAATGGCAAGTTTTGTGGAAAACGTGAGCTCATACTCATATGTAGAGTCAAATCGAATCAGAACTTTCAGAGCCATCTTTGCAACATCAGAACAGGACTGTTTTATATCAATTGAAAAGTTACTACAAGACGTTTCATGAATACATGTTTTACACCCCCTCAATCTTTAATCAAGCCAATAAACTGTTCTTGAATTAAGAAGTCTTCTGAGGGCAGATCATTAACTGAGATTTTAAACGGGTTTTTGATAAATTGATAGTATTTTTAAAATTTTTGTACATTAAGAAAATAAAGAGAAATTTCTTGGCATGCTCATAGTGTTTTATGGCCTCCGTGACATTTTTATTAATGAAAATTATATTTTCATCAACAAATATGTTCTAAAATCAAGCAAAATTTTCTTTGTCAAAGAATATAATTGTCCCAGCTTCATTTCAAAAGCTGTCATTTTTTTTTATAACAATGGAGTACTCTGATCTCTTTTCCTTGTAGCTCTGAAGATTTTTACTTAACCAAAGTCTGAAGACTGGAACTACAATAAAGAATTACGAGAGTGCCGTCAGTACACACTTCAATGGCATGTTCTGACTTAATACCATTTGCTGAAAAAATGTCTACTTTGTCATTTATCTCTCTTGCTGTTGTTCTCTTGCTAAGAATTTGGCAAAATAAAAATTTGTCTAGCAGGAGCTTGTCATATACATATTGTTCGTACACGCAAGGCTGAGCTAACTTTGCAGCAGCCGTTGTTTCATCAAGCTGAATTGCAAAAAAGTTGAAAATCCAATTCCGAATCAATATAACCACCTACGACAGTATGTCATCAGGCATCTCTTTTACCTTTTAATGGTAATCGTTTAACAGGAAGATATGTTTCAGTTTTTCAAGTGCAGAACTTCTTTGCACATCCAATATGATATCTTTGCAGCAAGGTAATATCAACTGTTCTCCTATGTTGTGTGACTTTCTGACTACAGTTATTTTTTTGTAACTTTATAAAAGGCTTTCAAAACACACCTAATATTTTGCAAAAACATTTCGCTGTTATCAAACTTGGATTTGTGCAATCGTTCATCTCGACGATAGTCAATAGTTTTGTTTTGTTTACTGAACAGGAGTGCTTCATTCCCAACTGTCTTTTTAACCTGCTAACCTTTGGAGAAGTGGATGCTGACACTTCAGAAAACAAAAGACACAGCCGTTTCTCTTTCCCACCATACGTTACTGCATTTCATATTTCATTTTTTTAAAACCATTAAGAATAATGCACATTTACATCTGTAAAATCAAGTTTAACTTGATTCAAAGACTAAATTATTTATTTTCAAATTTGACTTTTTGGCGAATGTTATATCTGGAGTTATGGTGAGATTATTTCATTCTAAATTTTTAATATTATTTTTTGTCTACGTAAAGGTTCAGACAAAGAAATCATTGATACGGTAAGTTTTAACCTCTACGTAGACAAAAATAGTAGTAAAAATTTTCAATGAAATATAAATAACCAAAACTAATTTCTCAGTATTTACCTTTTTAGCTTTTATTTTAAAATTGATTTTTCTGAAGATTTTTTAATTTTATTGAAACTTTAAGAGAAAATTGTATAACCTGAAAGTTGTTAATTTTTTATTATCACTGTCTCCCCGTTTGGCGATTTCAATTCCTTAAAAAACGCAATAGCGTATTCAATTTAAAATGTTGTTCCCCATATTGCAATATCATCCCTTCAAAATATTTTTTGTCTCCCCTTGTTCAACCTTAAAAAGGTTTCATAGAAATCAACATAATTAAATTTTAGTTGTATACAAGTTACAGTAATTAAAAAATTTTACTGAACAGGATGGAAGTTCTCAATGATATGAGAATTTAGAATGAAACCAAGAATTTCATGAAATCTTAGGGAATTGGTTAAATCATTGTTTAACCTACCCTGGCCATTTCATGGAATATAATTGCTGAAATGAAGCTCCAGTTATTTCATTAAATCTTTAGGAAAAATGAATTCCTTAGTGAGTGATTTTAGTGAGTTTTTTTGAAATTTATTATTTTTCAACTTTTGATATTCTGGTTTATCTGATATATTTTTTGTTTAGAACATTTTTTATAAGGAATGGGAAATACTTCATCCTCAAAAGACTGCAAGCCGTTTGACAGCATTAAAACTTTCCTAGATACTGCGGCAGATGACTTCAAACACAAGTTTGATAATCCTCCAAAAAGCAATGTGTGTTTAGATGATTTTGACAGATTGAGGACACTCGGGACCGGTTCTTTCGGGCGAGTGATGCTGGTCCAGCATAAAGAGACGAAGAAGTATCACGCCGTCAAAATCCTAAACAAATCGAAAGTGATACGCTTGAAACAAGTCGAGCATACAAACAATGAAAAGCGAATCCTGCAAGCTGTGGACTTTCCTTTTTTTGTGAAAGTAGATTACACTTTCAAAGACAACTCTAATTTATACATGGTGCTTGAGTTTGTGCAAGGAGGAGAAATGTTTTCGCATTTAAGAAGGATCGGTCGCTTCAAAGATGCGCATACGATGTTTTACGCGGCACAAGTTGCGATGGCGTTTGAGTACTTGCACTCACTGGACATCATTTATCGCGATCTCAAGCCTGAAAACATAATGATTGATACAACCGGCTACCTAAAAATTACTGACTTTGGCTTTGCAAAGCGCGTTAAAGGGCGAACTTGGACTTTATGCGGCACGCCTGAGTACTTAGCTCCGGAAATCATTCTTTCTAAAGGATACACCAAGGCTGTTGATTGGTGGGCATTTGGTGTTTTGGTGTATGAAATGGCTGCAGGACACCCGCCCTTTTATGCGGACGAGCCGATTAGAATCTACGAAAAAATCGTTTCAGGAAAAGTAAGGTTTCCTTCTCACTTTAACTCAGAAATAAAGGATTTGCTTAGAAATCTTCTGCAAGTTGACATCACGCGTCGTTTTGGCGCCCTTAAAAATGGCGTTGCTGACATCAAAGAACACAAGTGGTTCTCAAGCGCGGACTGGATCGCACTCTATCAAAGGCGTGTTGAGCCGCCCTTCAAGCCGGAATCAAAGTCTCCCTCGGACACAAGCAACTTCGATGACTATGATGAAGAACCTCTGAGGATATCAATTCACAATAAGTATTCTGCCGATTTTGCAGAATTTTAAATTATATTTATTTTCACCAGGCATTACACGAGTATGTATAACTGCTTCTCTTCTCAACTTAAGATTACTAACTGTATCATTAATTTAAATAAATTCGTCAAAATACTATTTCATACTACGCATAAGTTTCGTTATTGTTACCTAGTACTCTTGTCTTCATACTCT
Organism: Nectonema munidae; assembly: GCA_030549495.1. Lineage (NCBI taxonomy): Eukaryota > Metazoa > Nematomorpha > Nectonematoida > Nectonematidae > Nectonema > Nectonema munidae. The sequence goes on from JAUIRK010000521.1 coordinate 17,721, forward strand.
TGCTTTTTTAATTTTTTATCTCTCTTTATTGATATAAATATGTAGCAAATAAATTTATATATTCATTTTTTCGCATGTTTGTAAAATTAGATGATTTCTGCCATTTCAATTCAAGTGTACATCTTTTCAACAATGAAATCAAATTTACTTCGTGTTTATTCAATATATTTTGTGTGTACATCAAACTAGTATACAATATTTCCATTTTTGGCAATAAAAGATTGGCAGGGGCTGTTAAATGTATGTATTCATCTTAAAACGCTCACTTTACTTACTGGCTTGCGCTAAAGTTCCTGTGAAATATGTATTCTCTTCAAAGTTCCAAACTTTTTCAAAGTTTTTTGACATTTGAATTTACTTTAAATTTTGAGCGATTTTTTTTCTAAAAGTTCATGTAACTTTTCACACATTATTCTTTCTTTTTGTGTTGATGTAAAGGGATATTTTTTGCTTTTATCGCACAAAATGATGGCCTCAATTTTAATGTTGCGTAAATGCAACACTTCTCTTCTGACGTCAGATGCATAGTTCATAACTTTTTGAACAAAAAAAGTGATAAAACTTTGCGTTTTTGCTCATTAAAATTTAACTTTACTTATTTTGTAAATCTTTATTTCATTCAACACTTGTCTTTAGGCAAGCATCGTGAGCAGCTTGTTTAACTCTCCACAATAAAATTAAGTTCTATTAAAATCCTAAGAGCATAGTAGTAAATTTCAAATACTTACGTCTCATTCGTTGTATTTAGTCAAAAATTAATTTTATAATTACAAGCAGTTATTTTGCATGACTTTTAACACGTCATTTAATTTCATTTCTCAAAGCGTTCATGTTTAAGCTAAAGTTTAAGAACGTTAAGAAAAATACTTTAAATATAATTTTTCATGGGTAGCATAATTACCCATTCTTTCTTTAGACAGCGTTGATATTATCTAATGTAAAAAGCATTGCCAACTTTGACTTAATTTTTTCAATAAAAATTTCCTTTTCTTTTTGTATTATTTTAATTTAATTGGTTTAAATTTTAGGGAATTGAGAAAAGATCTGAGTTAACTTTGAACAAGACTCATCGTTTAGTAGTTAAGGCTGATGAAGATGCATATCTTTATGCACCAGTACGTGATTATAACGAGATTTTTCAAATGAGCAAGATCTTGGTATTCCCATTCCTCTGATAATTATATAATTCGATTGGACAAAGTATTTAATATAACGAAATTTCAATTTAACCAAGTTCTCATTATAAAGAAATAGAGATCAAGTAAGACTCCTAGAAGCATTTTCGTTGTAAGTTGAAAAACCAAATTTTTGCTATGCCTAAACAGACACTTTCATAATTGTCAGAATTTTGATTGTAACTTTTTGTCTTACTTTCTCTGGTTAGTTAATTTGGTGATGCTTTCATTCTCTATCTTCAAATCAGATATAATAAGTGATTTACTTCTAAAATTCTCAACACACTGATCTTCAAAAGGTATTGTAAACAGATGCGAGGTGATAACAACATAAATACATACTCCCATGTTCATTTGATGTCTCAGTTTCATTTTGTATGTAACTTGTTTAATAAGGAACGTTGGTGTATTTTACTTCAGTATTTTCTTAACAATGTTCTTTGAAATCTCTAAATTCTGAAGAATTTTTGCAACTATGGAAATTTATTAAGTTAATCCTTTTGCTTGTGATGTCCGTATTGATGAAGGAAATTCAACTCGCTTTATTTTTAATGGTATTGCAATCCTGCTGTTTCTGATTTACAAATTTAACAACTTTTATTGTTTAATATAAAAAGGCAACTTGTTAAGCACACAAACTTGACTTCGAGAAATAGTTATAAACAAAGAATTGCGAAAGTTTTTCATCCAGTTCAGTTGCAAAATATATTTTTTTATGCACATAAAAATGAATTTTATAAATCTAGTCACTATTTCATCTCCAAACAAGAATTCCAAAACTGATGAAGCGTCTTCCTCTGGCGATAGTGCATGCTGGATAAAGAAAATGAGAATTCTAACTTTTTAAGAAATTTGAAGTGCTTCTGAAAGTTTTTTTTCTTTCAAGAAATTGGAGTTAACAGTAAGTCTTATAATTCGAATAACCTTTTGACGCTTCTTTACAAGGCTTTAATTTTTTTTAAATCATATTATTGAAAAGAATAGCTAATTATTCTAAAATCTATACAACTTTTAAATCTATATATTTAAGCTATTTATTATCTTTATAAAACGAATTTAATTTAAAGGTTTGAAAGTAATAACAATAAAATTCTAAAATTAGATCTATACTTGAAGTTTTAAAAAATAAAATCGATGGATTTTGACATATATAATTGCATGGCACCATATTAATGTGGATACGGGGAACCAGTGTATACGACTCTAGCAATGAGGAATAAGCTAATTAGATTTCGGATGCAAAGTTTTATAGGGATTCTGGTTATTAGACTTTTGAAATTAACCAATGTAAAATGGTTTGTAACTAATTTGGCTTGAGTGTTGGAATTGTCTCAAGTCTTGTGGATAAAAATTGGTAAGATGAGGATTTATTGACTAACATCTATTTTACTTCTGCTAAACTTAAAGAAATAACAAAAAGTGAAATTTTATTTACCTGCTTTTAACCCTTTTATTACCAGAAAAATCAGACGATATTTATTAAAAAGCAGAAGATTATACATATAATAATAATAATCAGCTCCGTCGCCAGATTCCAAGTAAGAAAGTTTAAGTAGAAAGCTATGACAAAGTTTATATATACATTTATATATTTCAAGGGAGTAACTGATTTTAATACGGCTGGTAACTATTAATTAGTATGATAGTGTTTAGGGATACAACTTTTTCTAACTTTACAACCTGTGTTATTTTCTGATGAACTTTTAAGTAATAACTACAAAAATAAAATTTTTATTGAAAAATTTGGAAAAAAGTTCACACATGACTAAGCACTTATTTTTAAAAGGGCAAAGTATAAAAGGTTATGTAAAAAATGCTCCAAAACATTTCAAAAAACATAGCATGATGCTGAAAAATGATTTTAAATTGTTCAAAAGAAAAATAGTTCAATAAAGAACATCGTTAGAGGCGAGAAAGCGTAAGGACAAGTTTTCTCTCTTTTTGCAACTTTTGTACAATCCCTGCATAACTTTAATTCCACGTTCGCAGCATTGATTACTTCTAGGAATGTTTAGAATAGATGGCTCTCGATTTCAATGATTTATCAAGCATTTTTGAGCTTTATCATAAAATTGTAAAGGATGGTATAATTCAGAATAACTTTTTACCCTATAAGTTTGATCTCTGAACCAATAATTGGCCCAAATATTTGAAATAAATGTAAAAATTGGTAACAAATCTTTTCTTGTTGATGGTAACAAAAAAATGCAAGGAGGACTAAAATAGCACGCGAGTTCCATCTTGCTTTAGAAATGTTTGGAATTTTATACAAGGTACAATTTTTTCCTTCATGAAATATTTGAATGCATGTACCAAATGAAAAAGAAATTTCATGTCATCTCTCCAGCCACAAGATTCGCTAATTACATATGTGCCATTTTGGAAAGACTTTTGAAGACTCTGGTAATTTTTAATAAGTTCTTCGACGAAAAATATTCAATATTAGGTTTTTTATTGGCTATCGGCAATTCTTTATCCATTACAAGTCTCAAAACTCGATCCAAAACGTGGTGTTGACAGCTTAAGAACTGGGGCTTAGTTGCCCCTCTACTCAAAAACATTCTTTGTAGCTTAATGACCACTCCATTTTTTCCCGGTATTCACGCTTGTGGTATCTGCTAATATCATCAAAACTGAATTCCACAATTTAAACTCTTCTAATACATTTTGTATTCCATAAGCAATCGTTTCAGCTTTACCATCATTTAACTCTATTGTAGCAAGCTTGATCTCTCGTTTTTCATTTGTCAGAATTATTGCTTGATAATCCTTGCCATCAATCATTTTTCCGTCGAAGTGTAAGCACCATTTGTCTTCCGATAAAGTTTTAATAAAGTACGATTTCAATTTATTAGCTTCTCTAAAAACTGCTTTGTGAATACCTCGTTGAGTGGGGACTGCAATATCGATACCACTTTCTTGCAATTGCTTACAAATTTTTGATGCTTTTCTACTTGATATTTTAGCCTGCACCACAAGTTTGGCACTGATCGAACATTTATTTTTATTATGCCTATTATTATCTTTCTCTTGATCGAAATATTTTGCATTGTCTGGAAGTTTTTCTTCAATAAAGTTTTTATTTTTTTTATTTTCTACTGCTAATACTTTATTTGAAACACTTTCAAAGTTTTTTTTTCTTTTTGATGGGTGAATCGTTTGAATACTTGCACTTTTTTTGGTTGAATAATAATCAATCGTCCCAATGCTTTGAAGTTGAAGATCATAAAGCTTTTTGTCATTCATGTTAAGCCATGTTCCATTGATTTTTGTGATGTCAAAAATGTTGTTAATACGTTCAAAGTTCTTTTTCTTTCTACACTTCTCATACAGATTGATAACTTGTTGAACTTTGGTTTGTACGGCTTGCCTTGTAATAGTTGGAAAATTTAACGTTTGTATCCAAAGTAGTATAACTTCATCAGTTATTATTTTGATTCTTTCTAGTCTTCCTTTAGTTACAGATGAAAGTGTTTGAAAACGTCTATAATTTGTTTTTTAAATGGCATTCTAGTCTTTTCTGCTAACGAAGATTCTTCAATGGCAACATTTCTTCTTTTTGGATGACAATGATATCTTGTTAAATTATTTTCCCACTTTTTTTTGTTTTTTTCAACAATATTCAAGCTTTGTTTAAATGATATAATAAAAGGCTCTAAAAAATGAATTAAGATACTTATTATTTATAGATTACCAATAGACAATATATTTTTTTAATTTTAAGAATTTATAAAGAAAAAATAGCGAAAAATCTAAATTTATTAATTTTATCTAAATTAGACTAGCAAACTTTTTTTTATAAATAAAACTACTATTCTGATATCAAAAAAATTTACGTATATGATTGTTTTTATAAAAACTAAATCGACTAAAAAGAAAAATTGTTCGCCATTTTTTGATTTGGAATAGTTAAAAATTTTAAAACAAGTTGTGCGTAAACTTTTTTTCAGTTATTAGTAAATTAATGTTATATTTGAGTTATTTATATCAAAGTTCATTTAAATTTGATACAGGAACTTATTTTTTCAGAAAATCACGAAAAAGTTGTATCCCTAGTATATATACAATACATTCATATATTTCAATGGAGTTTTATATGGCGGTTTGCAAAATTAATTGCATGGTAATGGGGGGAGGGTATACAATATTAATGATTCTATTTTTCAGTAGTCTTTTTCTTTAGTCGGTACCATCAAGTTCCTAAAGAAGAATTCTATTGATCTACAAGCTACGATTTCTGGAATAACATTATTTCAAAATAATGTTGACAATTTTAGAAAGTTGAAAATTGTTTTTTATCCAATAACCTTAATATATATGGAGTGATGGTTCCCTCCTGTGGTAATCATAGTTGCAAAATGTTTTTGCCACTCAAGCCAAATTCGTTTGGTTACCAGATTTGGATATTGTGCAGTACGGAAGGACACTCATTTTCAATGGGAATTTATACACGAACTAAAAGTGATGAGAAAATGAATAAATCAAATTTGCCACATGGAACAAGAGTTGGTAAAATATTTATATGGGTGGTATAGTAAACAATCCAAAAAATTTGGTCTTTATCTTGACAACTTTTTTTCGTCGTATGATCGATCTTATTTAATTTTTATCAAGCATATGTTTTAAACTTTTAAAGCGACTGGAAGAATAAGAGATACTTGGAAGAAACACCAGTAAAAGAACTTAAAAATAAAAAGGGAGGATAATTTTTATTATTGTGGAGACGGAAAAATGGTGCTAGTGAGATGGAAAGATTACAGCGTAGTTATAACCGTTTCAAATAGGATTGGAGTTTATCCCACGCTTTTTGAATATTCCTCAAACAATCACATCCGAAATTGTCAATTTAATTTTAGTATAACATTACAATGCATTAACATGCTTTCTGCGATTAAATTGTTCCTTAATGTTTTGCGAGAATATTTTTGTGTGTTTCTGTTTGCTTATACATAAACGGTATTCTTCAGCTTTTTTCTGTTTATAAAAAATTTACCTTTCAAAAAATATTCATCAAATGATACGGTAGCAAAGTTTAAAGTTAAAAATATAAATAGTATACACTTTGAAATATTTTGTATCAACAAGTAAGAATTAGGGTTTGCATAAGTATCCAAAATTAGGAACCGATACCGAAAAAAACATACAAAACCGAGAAATCCCGGTTCCTTAAGGAGATATATAGACAACAAAAAGATGCAATGAAAATGACGTTTTATATTTATTTTAAACAGATGTACACTTTTTTTTATATCATTATCATTAAAATGGTTCTAGGAGAAAGTGTGCATCACAGAATAAAAAAGAAAAATGAATTCTTTTGTCGCTTGCACACTTTTTTCCCTTTACCATTAAAATGAGATGACAATGAAAAAAAGATTTTATATGAATGAAGTGCAGTAAAGTTTTATGCAAAGAATTCCATAGTGAAATAAATCAATTACAAGTAAGTTATTCTCGGAACCAGGAATACTTTTCGCTTCCGAGACGGTTCCCAAATTTTTAGACCCGAAACGTCTCAGTATTTCAGAACCGCTAGCAAACCCTAGTCCATACATGCCCAACCACTTGTTTGATCCTCCAATTTGGCTTACTGCAAAAATTGCTCATGATGCAAAGAATGAGAATTCCGGTGTCCATTTTTTATCGAGTTTTTTCTAGGTAGCAAATCGATACTATCCAGTGTCAAAAAATCTCTACGCACATCGAAACTTCCAAGCAAATCCAATGAAAAAACGCCAAAATGTTGCCAAATTTATATAATGATTTTGAATATAGAGCCTGTTTTCAATGACTAGTTTAGAGGGTCCACGCGCGAGGGTTTTCGGGACTCGCGCATAAACCGCAGATGTGGTTCATTTGTTTAAAACATACTGCTGGCCGTGGCGGGTTTGGGTTCAATATTTGTACTACAGGTTAACTTGTAAAATTACGGGTATTTGCGATTTGATTCTTAAAATTTTTTATAGTTTATATCGTTGATTATATAAAGTGTAACATGAGTAAGTAGATCACACACACTGCCACTTTTACATCATCAAAACCTCTCTTTGTTACTTTAGATAAAATGCGTTTTTATTACATATACCACGCAAAACATGATCCAGGAATCATATCCTGCCCACCACTGAGTTTTATATGGCCCTTGGCCTTCTCTTTCAAAACCTGTCAATTAGTGATTTATTAACGGTTTGCAATACACCGATATTTTTTACTAAATGATTTAAAATGAAATATTTTATTGCTATAAATATAAAACATATGTGTCTTGTTTATTTATATCTCTGCAAACAAAAAATGTGTCTTTACTTCACCACACACTACTTTAGTTAATGGTTGGTAACAAATTAAATTTCAAAATTTCTTTAGCATAATAAAATTCATACTTAAAATGAACAATTTAAAAAGTAGAAGTACATCTTTTTAATTTAGATTATGTCAAAATGTTCTATATTGAAAATATTAACAAATTTATAAAATTAAAACATTCTATGTTACTTTGTTTAAAGTTTTAGTTTGTAATCGTTCAAATATAAGCGTAATGAATATTTTTTTCAATAGAATTAATATTAATGTATCTTATTAGTAATTTTTTATAATTTAAAATTAAATTTTGGGTATTATTTATGCTAGATTTTTTTTTCAAAACTTTTTTTTGAATAGATGTCTATACAAATAAGGATTAAGCGTGGCTTTTTGCTAGTTTATTAGAGCGCGGATCATGAATACAAAAGTATTGAATTCGAATCGGCTCTGTTCCCAATTACTTTATACTTTGACATACTTTATCGTTTTGACAGCACTTTCAAACAGTTCCAAAAAGTTTTATTTTATTTTCTTACAATGTATTACATTTTTATTTACTTATTAATTCTTTGCATTTATTTTACTTACAGAATTTTTTGACTGAACAATAACAAGCAGAGCAAGACAATGAAAACTAAGAAGAAAAAAGTAGATTCAGAGTGCAAAGCCCTGAATCATGATTGGACAGTGAGCTATTTTTTTATTGAGCGCTTCGAAAAATGTGTCTGCCAAATTTGTCAAGAAACCGTTGCCGTGTAGAAAATTTCAATTATGCACAGCGGCACTTTCAAGCTCCACCTAAGCATTACAATAACTTGTGTGGAAAGCTCAAGAGAAGGTGAAGTTACAAGGCTAAGAAATATTTTGACAAAACAGTCCTTCACCTCAAAAATTCAAGAGGCCTACGAGGTATCAAAACTAATAGTAGAAAGAATAAAACCCTTTACTGATGGACAGTCCTTCAAAGAACTACTGTTGAAAGTGGTGGATGTTGTGTGTCCGAAAAAGAGAGATTTATTTTCTGCAGTCAGCTTAACAGCAAGAACAAGGCGAATCGAAAGAAAACGCAGAAAATGTCAGAAATTGGTTTGCGGGCAATTTTCGTAATCTCGAGTACTACAGCATTGCTATCGATGAATCCACAGATATCAACGATGCTTCTCAACTCACCGTCTTTGCAAGGGGCGAAACACCAACATTTATTATTGTATATGAAAATGAATGATACTTGCGATGGAAGGCGCATTTTCGAAAATGGAGTACCGAAATGAATCTTGATTTAAGAAAGCTTGTTGGAGTAACCACTGATGGAGCCAGCATCAATGGATAAAAAGAAAAAAGCTTTTATTTCATTGTTTCGAGATCACATCATGCATTCATCACAAACTAATCAAGCTCCACTGCATTGGATATATTAAAAGTCATTAGGGCATTTGCGTTAAAGACAGTGAATTTTATACTGGCAAGGAGATTAAATCATCACTAGTTTCAACAATTTTTAAAAAACATTGAAACAGAGTTTGGCGATCTCACATTTTTTACAAATGTTCGTTGACTTATCCTGTGAAAAAATGTGGGAAAGAGTGTGTACTTTTTCTTGTTTCTGGCGGGGATCCCTTTGTTTCTGGAAATGAAAGCCCAAGAAAATTTTCATTTTGAAGTTTCGGTATAGATTACTAAATTGGCTTTTTTTAGTGGACATGAAAACCCATTTGAACAATTTGAATCTTCAAGGAAAAAACTAATCAAAAGCAGAAAATTCTGAATTCATTTCTATCTTCTAAATGAAATATGTATTGCCAAGTGGAAAATATAAAAACATCTCAAATAATGATAAAAGTATAGCATAAGTACATATTCTTGAGGACAACTTTTTTCAAAAATGAAGTATACTAAAAATCGTGCTCAAAGCTGCTTGATGACCACGTAGATGATGTTTTGCTTTTGGAATCAACATTTGTTTTCAAAGCTATCGTACAATAAGCAGAACCAAGTGTCTTCTTGAAACAAATTAATTACACAATTTTCCATCTCTATATTTTAGGTTTAAGAACATAATCACACTGTGTTCTTGTTTCTCTATACACACAAATTTAATTTAATTCCATGACCCTCGTCTAGATACTGTGATAGCTGTTTGGCACTTGATATCAAAAAAGTTGCCGACCTCTGACATATACAATACTTTATAATGAAGGAATTTTCCTACACTTTCTTTTGTTCGTCGTAATGTTTCATGTATTATGGCAACACGTGCGATAAGGAGCGTAAATTCAGTCTTCCTCGCCATTTTATTTCTGCAAGAACAGCTTTAAAAAGACAACCCTTAATTGGTATTCTATTTTTAAACTGCGTCATAAATAATAAAATTTTCTTTTAAATCTAACTCATAAAAATTCATTGTATAAAACAGTAGCATTTAAATTATATTATTTATCAAAATAAAATAGTTATGTGTTAAAGTGTGCGATTGATGGTTTAAATTTGAAATTGCGTGTTTATTTTAAGTAGGAACCAGTTGCGGGCATCTTTTTGCGGGTTCAAAATAATAAAATGCCGGACGGGCGAGTGTTGTCACAAACAGGGCCGGACTTCAAACTATAGTATCAAAAATCTGTAATAAACGTTTTGTTCTATCTTTCAACATATCAACGAAAAATTAAATGTTAATTAGAGTAATTGAAGATATTTGCTTTAAGATTACTTACTACAGTTAGGTTTTTTAAGCTAAAACTCACTTTTTGTTATAAAAATTGATATATTATTATCAAGAAGAATTCTTGAGAGTAAAATCTCTATGTTATCATTTTCCTCAGATTAAAATATTTATAAAAAGTCTCTATATTTGATGTAAATTATAATACATACCCGTGGAAAGGTTAGCATTATGGCTGCATCGAGTAAGTAAAAATTTGGATAAAAGTAAATTTTTAGGTTTTCTTTTCGGATGAACTAATCTTAAACTAAAAGAGCGCTATCTTAATATATTTATCTGAATGTAGAATAGTTGTAGAGTTATGTATCCGCAAAGACGATATAATATTAAGGGAGACATCTTTTCATTTATACCAGTAAACATGAAAACTTTCTCATAAAAATGAGAATGCAATATCACTAAAACATTTTTTGCTTCTGAATAAAGGTATTAAAATGTTAAGAAAAAAGCTCTTCCTCCATTTCTAGCATTTTCAGTTCTTTAAAACATTTTGTCAGTGTTGTCAAAGTGAACGGTATTCGAATTTTTCTTGATTGGGACACAGATACAATTTTGGATAATTGATGAGAGAGTTCTTAAAATTTAGAATATCTATGTTATATGATGTCTTATTTTACGAATCAAAATTTTTAAGAAAATTGAACATTTCATGTTATCATAAAATTTAATGTCGACTGTATACGTTCAATTGTGATATAGAAAATGTATAACTATACCAATTTTCAATAGAAGAAAAGCTAAAATTTTCTACTCCCTATTCAGAGAAATGGCTAATAAACTTTTGAATTTGCGCGGTAAATAAAATGCAAGTTACTTTAAAAGAAGCAACATATATATACACAGTAATATTAAAGTTACTTTCACTAATTCATCAAACAAACATCATAATTTCTCTAAATCTAAAGATCACATGGAAAAAATGATGATAAATATTGCGTAAAAAGTAGTATAGTTGTTTGGCATCATATTTTACATATTATAACATTTCATTATTTGTTTTTAATTATTCCTTTATTGTGAAAAAATTAAATTATATTTTATAACTTTGAAATAATCTTGTATAAGAAGCGTTTTTTGAATTGAAAAGGACACTGAACAATTAAAAAGTAAAAAAACATTTTTTTAATTGATAATAATTTATTTGATAATATGATTAACTATTTAGAACATATTAGGTTTCGAAAATACAGCTCCACTTAAACCTTCATTCCAAATGAAAATATCAAAGAAAGTTTATTCTCAAAAGAAGATTTTTTTTGTTGCTGCTTGATAATATTCTCGTTCTTAGTTTTGATAATTTCACCGAAAACATTTTTTGAATGTTTTTGTTCTTTTTATTGTTTTGATCTAAAATATACTAGAATACTGAAAAACATTTATATTTGTGCAAAAGTTAGTAGAAACTGAAGTTTTAGATTTAAACGTTGCGTTTTTAATTAATCAAAATTTTGATTTATTTTCTAATAAATTTTGATTTTATTTCACATAGTCATTGTTTTTTAATATGATGATTTAATTAAAACCACTTTATTTTAATAAATTTCAAAATATTCTTTGCTGTTTTTAAATTGTTTCAAATATTAATTAAAATAGTATTTTGATTAGTTGATTTATACTTAATTAACTTTTTTGTTAATAATAAGAGGTTAATTTACTAGATTAGGATAGTAAATTTACTATTCTATTACTAGACCTTACTAGTTATTTTATTACTTCTGACTACTATAAAAACTGCTAATTATAAGTGACTACTAATACTGTTAAGGAACTATTAATGTAAAGAAAGGTCCTGCCATTATAATTTTAGCTTTAGGAAACATAGAAAATTAAAGCTACAATTTGTTTTGGAATCTCCTCCGAAATTATTTCTGTTTATATTTCACCAGTCCTTCTATCTTTTTTCAATAGCTGCTTGGTGAGTTCCCCCATTTACTTAAATACACGAAAATAATACCCACAAAGAAAAAAGGTAAAAACCAAAAAGTCTCAAACTATAGACCCATTGGAATAATAAACTCGATGTCAAAAAATTTTGAAAAACTTCTTATGTTCAAATTTCCACATATTTGTTCGAAATGACTTGATCTCAAACTCTCAATTTGGATTCAGACCTTCTTCTACCGAATATTTACAGTCTTTTTTTATAAACCAGGTTACAAATGGGCTTGTTCTACTTTTGGTAGTTCTCATTTAACCCTATTAGTGCTGGGCAAAATTTGTCCGCTCAAGTGCTGGGGGGCGTAAAGTGCCCCCTCCTATTTTTCTCAGATATTAATAAGTTTTTATAAATATTTTTAATGTTACATATATATTTCAACTATGCTGAATTCAGTGGTGATGTCAATTTTTTATCAAAATCAATCAAACCTGTCAAAAAATTGATTTATATTTGATAGCTCATCTCAAAAAGCAACTTTTTATTTAAATAATTATATAAAGTTTTTTACACATGTATACTCATTTTCAAATATGCTGAATTCAGTAGGGATATTCATTTTTTATGAAAATCAATCAAATCTGTCAAAAAATTGATCTAAATGTGACAGTTCATCTCAAAAAGGAACTTTTTATCTAAATAAGTATATAAAGTTTTAACACATGTATACCCATTTTCAAATATGCTGAATTCAGTAGTGATATTCATTTTTTTATGAAAATCATTCAAAACTGTCAAAAAAATTGATCTAAATGTGACTGCCCATCTCAAAAAGGAACTTTTTATCTAAATAATTATATAAAGTTTTTTACACATGTATACCCATTTTCAAATATGCTGAATTCAGTGGTGATATTCATTTTTTTATGAAAATCAATCAAACTGTCAAAAAATTTATCTAAATGTGACAGCTCATCTCAAAAAGAAGCTTTTTATCTAAATAATTATATAATGTTTTTTACACATATATACTCATCTTCAAGCATGCTGAATTCAGTGTATGAAAATCATTCAAACCTGTCAAAAAAGTGATTTACATATCACAGCTCATCTTAAAAGAAACTTTTTATCCAAATAATTATTTAATGTTTTTTACACATATACACCCATTTTCAAGCATGCTGAATTCAGCGGTGATATTCATTTTTTTTATAAAAATCAATTAAAATTATCAAAGCATTGATTTATATATGACAGTTCATCCTAAAAAGAAACTTTTTATCTAAGTAATAATATAAAATTTTTTACACATATATACCCATTTTAAGCATGCGTAATTCATTGGTGATATTCATTTTTATAATGAAAATAAATCAAAACTGTCAAAAAATTGATTAATCCCAAAAAGAAAAATTGGCTATCACTAGACAATAAGTTTGTTTCCCAAATTGGGAGCGTTCGCGTTAAGATTGTATCTTTCACTCAGTTGTATTTATATATTGTAACATAAATTCTTGTAAAATAATATATATAACAAGGTATAGCTATTCTTTTGTAACAAGGGCCGGTAGGTATTTAGTGGGATGGAAAGTCCAGTTAGACTTGGACTCAGCATTCCGGGCGGGCCACGATATCCGAAAGGATGGGTGCGAACGCCACAAAACAACTTAATTAATTAATTAATTATAATACCCTGAAAATTTATAATTATTTACAGTTTGGAACGCATAACACTTTATATATTTAATTTTTTCAATAATCATGGTTACTTTTTAGGAAATATCAATCAAAATTTTGATTGATTAAAAATATATCTAATAAAATATACCTTCAAATTTTACATAAAATATATGTTTTTATACTAATTTTCATTTCTGGACTCATTTTTTACATTTAGGATTTGAAAATACCTATAAGTGTTAATCAAATTTGCGGTTTACTTCTGAAAATTGTCTCCAAAAACATTCCTTTACATTTTACATAAAATATATGTGTTATACTAAATCGGCCATGCTGGTTTCATTTCTGTACTCATTTTTTACGTTTAGGATCTGAAAATACCTATAAGTGTTAATCAAATTTGCGGTTTACTTCTAAAAATTATCTCCAAAAACATTCATTCAAATTTTACAATTAAATATATGTGTTATACTAAATCGACCATGCTGGTTTCATTTCCGGACTCATTTTTTACATTTAGGATATGAAAACACTAATAAGTGTTAATCAAATTTGCGGTTTAATTCTAAAAATTGTCTCCAAAAACATTCATTCAAATTTTACAATTAAATATATGTTTTTATACCAAATCAACCATGCTAGTTTCATTTATGGACTCAATTTTTGCAGTTTGAATTTGAAAATACCTATAAGTATCAATCAAATTTGCGTTTAGTTTTTTTGTATATTTTGGCTTATAATACTTTCTACAATCATATTAAGTATGAAATATTTATTAAAAAAAACAAAAAGTATTATAAAATCTTTTGAAAATTTGTATGAGAGAAGGAACCAAGTTGAAAACTAATTGAAAAGAGAACATGTGATCAAAACAAATAATTTAAAAAAAATATGTATCTTGACTAAATGGTAGATCTACCATGTTCTAATGAACTAGCAAGTGGTTTAATTATATAATATTAGGTGCTTCAAAAAACATTTTGAGTGTGAAAAAAAAGTTCCTCTTTTACAAATGAAAAATATTTAAATCTATAGCTTATCATCTAGGATTACAATTAACATTTAGCTAAGATGGGTAGGAAATCTGAAAATTTAGAATATGTCAGATTTATCAAAAATGGCACAGATGCCAATATGTGAGGATTTAGTCACTATCAAGATATTTTTTAATTTAAATTGAATTTGTCCATCTTTTTCCTTTTGCGTCAAAGAAATAATTTTTTAGATGAAGAACGTGGACAACTTTTTGTAATTGAACAATGAACATCACGAATGATTCATCAGAAAAAAATCTTTGAAATGAGATTGGTTGACAAATATGCAGGCCTGACAAAAATATTCTTTTATTTTTTTTCTTTACTTAAATTCCTGCAAGAGTAACAGTTAGGAATTGAACATGAAAATTTTTCAAAGTAACTTAAGTAAAAACTGTTGATCCATTTTTTAAATAAGGAGAAAGTATAATTATAATAATAATAGCGGGCCGTAATGTTCCAGATGAAACAAAGAGACAGTTTGTAAGAGAATGATTGTCTCGATTTTGAACATTTGTAATATGGCAGAATCATTTTTATAGGATGTCGAGGAGATGTTAGATTTATCCAATATTTACGAAAATGAATTCATTGAAAGGACTTGGAAGAAGAAATTAAAGAATTTGTAGAGGAATAGAGCAACTTTCATTCGATATATATCGTCGAATTTCAATATTGAGTTATATACAAAAGAGGCTTGACCCTTGGGGTACACTAGAAACGATTTTCGTTTTTTGAGAAATACAATCATTCAACGAAACACACTGATGTCTATCAGTCAAATAAGACTAAACAAATTTAAGGAAATTTTTAAAAAAACCATATCTTGATTTAGTTCTATGAGATAATGAGTTAAATGCATGGCTCAGATAAAACAAGAGGGAAAAAACATCTTTTTTAGATTTGATACAATTAATTATGGTATTAATAAAATAAGCATGAAAGAGTTCAGTCGAATAAGATCTTCTGAAGTCAAATTGATAACATGAAAAAAGGTTGTTCAGACTGAAATAAGTATTGATTTGTGTATGTAAAATTTTTTCAAAAAAAAAATCTTATTTATATCGCTTTTGTCGTCTTTTTTATGAATCGGAGTTATTCTGCTTTCTTTGAGGATGGTAGGAAAGATATTATTTTTCAAACAGGAATTAAAGGTCACCATTAATATAGGCGAAATAAAATAGTTCGAACTTTTTATATTCTAAATGGCCAAAAGTACTTCATTCAAAGAAATTTGATGAAAAGAAAATGACTTTATTTCTTGTTTTAGAGACTCTACACAAAATAAATGATCAGATTCTGTGGCGAAGTTGTTAGAAAAATGATCATAGTACAGAAAGTGTTTTGGCAGTTAATTTCCAAACCATCAACACGTATGGATAAAGCCTCAGAATTTTTATTTTGAGGTTTTAAGAGTGTGTTAACTATTTTCCAAGTGCTCTTGCTATCCTTACAATCAATTAATAAATTTTCAGAGTATTTCCTTTTTAAAGACTTGATCAGATATTTTTCCTATTTCTAAGATTGTCAAACTTCTCTCTGATATAATCTCTTCTCAAGTTTTTCCATTTATGATGTAATTTATTGCTTAGTTTGATGAGATTCAAAAGTTCTACAGTCACCCAAGCTTTTTTTTCTTACTGAAAAGTGATTTGGTGAAATGAACTGTCTTTTTAGCTAAATTTTTGAAATCTACAAGTTTAGTATTTAAATGCTCTAAAAGGCCTGCTGGATTTTATTCTAAAGAGAGAAATAAATTTAGCCAATCATATTTGGCAACAAAACATAAAATTTGCTTTTATTATAATTAGATCCATTGTTATATTTCACAGATATATGATGATTCAATGAGATAAAGATTGGAAAATTATCTGGTAAAGGAATGCTTATTACCTAAGATTTGTCTACTCACATTTATTTAGTGCAGTGTTTCCCAACCTTTTTTAACTTTGCACCCCTAAAAAATTTCAACTATGATATCGCACCCCCAAAAAATTTTATTATAATATAGGACCCCATATTTATGATCTCATTAAATTAAAACGTGTTCAATTGAAATAAAAAGAAGTACTGTTTACTTTGAATTAGAAAAAAAGAAATCAAAAATGCATATGTTAAAAAAAGTTTACTTTTCAAAAAATTTTATTTTTAAATGAGTGAAAATAAAAATTTCTTTTTAAAATTAATGACTTTTTTGTTGTTGCTTTTTATTTACCAACTCTTCAAAATTAGGGCATATATCACTGATAGCAAGACGTAAATCAGCTTGTGGATTCAAACGGTTTCTGGATTTTGTTTTTAAATGAAGAAGAGCGCTAAATCCTATTTCGCATAAGTAAGTTGTTGCAAATGGTATCAGCACATCAAGAGCTTTTTCAGAAAGTTTTGGAAAGAACTTTCTGGTTAAACACCAAAATGTTTCTAATGTTGTTTTTTCAAACTCTAATTTTATTGTTCGATTTGAGCGCAATTCTATAAGATCTTCTTTAAGTTCTGAATTATCTAACATTTTTTCCAAGTCAAAAGAGTATGGATTTATAATCCATTCATCATAATTATCAAGCTTGCCCTGTTCAAAATATTTATCAAATGACAAAGACAATGTTTCAAGGTGTGTCACAATTTCTTTGTTAACATTAGAAAGCAAACTTGATGTTTCATTTTCATTAAGAAGCTCTTCAAGAAAAGGAAAGTTAGAAAAATTAGCACTTTTTACGCGTTGACACCATAATTGCAGTTTTTCTTTGAACGCATTTAGCTTTTCATAACATTTTAAAATGTTAATATTTCTGCCTTGAAGTGACAAACTTAAATCGTTCATTCTGGCAAAAATATCCGCCAAATATGCAAGCATTTGATCAAACTCTTGCGAGTTTAATTCTTCAAAAAGTTTGCTTTGTGATTCATGTAAAAATAATTTAATTTCCTTTCTTAGTTCAAAAAATCGAGTTAAAATTTTTCCACGTGAGAGCCATCGAACCTCTGTATGATATAATAAAACTGAATGTTCACTTTCAAATTCTTCACAAAGCATTCGAAAGAGGCGATGATTTGTTGCACGACCTCGTATCCAGTTAATCACTTTCACAGTTTTATCTAAAACTGTTTTTAAAACTGCGGGTAGTGTTTTTGATGCTAAAGCATGGCGATGGAGAAGACAATGAGTACCTTGCAAATGAGGAATCTCTTTTTTCATTAAAGTTATAAATCCAGATTTATTACCAAGCATAGAAGGTGCACCGTCGGTGCAAACAGATCCAATTATTTGAAGATTTAAATTATGTTTCTCGAAAAAGTTTTTTACCAGCTGAAAAACATCTTTTGCTCGAGTTGTTGATATTAATTGCTCACAAAAAAGAAAATTTTCTTTAACACATTCTTCATGAACATACCTTACAAGAGCAATAAGTTGACTACAATTAGAAACGTCTGTAGTCTCATCTAACTGAAGGGAAATTTTCAATGAGCTAGATTTAATCTGTAATATGAGTTGCTGCAAAACATTTTCACTTAAATCTAAAATTCGACTCTGAATAACATTATTTGACAAGGAAACTGAACTAAGTTTGTTTTTTGCATCTTTGCCAAGTATAACTTCAACCATCTCTAAAGCACAAGGTTTAACAAGCTCTTCAGCTATAGTATGAGGTTTTTTAGATTTTGCTATTCTAAAAGCAACTTTATAAGAAGCAAGAAGTAAGGGTTTTTCAACAATAACAAAGCCCAACTTGGGCAAAGTCACTCTCGAGTCAAAACGAGCTCTTTTAACCTGTAGAGATTTTTCATCTTGTCCAACAACATTAGCTCCACCATGTTTATTAATAAAATGTTCTTTAAGTTTAGATGGCTTTAAATTTGCATTAGAAAAAATAGCTTGGCAGACAATGCATTGAGGTCTTTGTGAACTTAAGTTCTCATTGCAAGTAAAGCCAAAACAAACATATTCGTCTTTCCATTTTCTAACTTTTGACATGAGTCAATACTTTATATTAGGCTGAGTTTGTAAAAAAAATTGAAAACTTAATTAAAACAAGCTGAAAAAATCTAAAACAATAATATATAAAAATTAAAAAACTTAAAAACGTTTAAAATTTTTTGTTAATAAAGAAAAAGTATGAGTGCAGACATAGTAATTTACACAATCCTTGTAAAAAAATAAAAAATACTAAAAAACAAAAAATAAATAAAAAACAAAAAAAATTATTTTTATGTATTTCAGATCAACTAAGTAATAAAACAATTCAAATTTTCGGAAAAAAACTATTTTTTTACATTTTTAAAACTAAGACAAGAAAGCACTAAAATAAATTAAAAGAAATTTTTAATTAAAATTAATAAAAACAGTTTTTTATAATTAAAATTTTAGTTGAGCTTCGCACCCCTTCAAGGGTAGCTTCGCACCCCTAGGGGTGCGAGCACCCCTGGTTGGGAACCCCTGATTTAGTGGAATAAAAATGTTGTCCAAGAGTGTGGAACTAGAGCAGTGGTTCTTAACCTTTTTGTCATTGTGACCCCCTTTAAAAATTAAAAATTTGCTGTGACCCCCTTTAAGTTTTTTTTACTTATTTTTACTATATGTTTTGTTAAAACATCATATTCTTAATAAAACTTTTTTAACTGAATGATTTTATAAATAAACAATTATATTTTATTAAGTTCTTTATTTTGACTTTATTGAATACCCATGACCTATTTTTAGCATAACAACACACACACACACACAACATGCACACTAACTTTCTTTTTCAGTAAGAAAAAATGTTTTCTTGTTCTTTAATAAAAATAAAAAAGACAAAAATTTATTTAAAAACAATACTAAATATATATATTAATGAGAAGGTTGGTACTGTTTATCAGATAAAATTTTTTCAAAACACGGCACAATGTTTGATAAGCAACATCTCATGTCCGTATCAATAACACGTTTATTACGTGAACTTGTTTTTAAGCTCATCATGGCACAAAATCCTGTCTCGCAGCGATAAGTTGAAGGGGACTGTAATAAAATTGCATGGCACGTTTCGAAAGAACAGGGTAAACAGTTTCCAATTTTGCCCAAAACTTTGCAAGTGATTGTTCGTTGAAATCAAGTTTAAGTTGAATGTTTTCTCGAATTTGGAGAAACTCAATCTTAGCAGAGATATCACTATTCTCAATTGCACTTTCGCTCATCGAAAAAGGTATAAATATCCAAGCATCATTAAAACGATTCTTTATATTTGGAAAATATTCGTTAATTGCTTGGTTGACATGTGCAAGGTGAGCTAATATTTCATCACAAAAAGTACATTCTTTTTTGGTTGAAGAACTTAGAAAAGAAGTCATTTGAGGAAAAAAGCTCATTTCATTATTTTTAATCTGAATTTAGATTGAAAACCTGCTATTTTATCTAAAATAATATGAGAAAAGGAAAGATTTCCTTGGAGATAGGTACTTATTGAATTCATTTCAGTAAAAAAATCTGCAAGGTAGGCAACTTTGGATAGAAAAACTTCATCTTTCATTTTAATTAAAAAAAAATTTTCTTTAGATTTAGAAGACCCTTGTTCTAATAATGTTAATAGCGGTTCTCGAAGGTGAAAAAATCTATTTAATACGTTACCTCTCGAGAGCCAACGAACTTCTTTTTGCAGAAGAAGAACTGAAAAATTCATACCAATTTCTTCACACATATTTTTAAAAATTCTCGAAGTTGTAGCATTTTTTCTAATATGATTTACAATCTTGACAACTAAATCCAAAACTTCTCGAAGAGATGGCGGAAGAGTTTTCATCGCTAAAGCATAGCGGTGAATCATGCAGTGAGTGAAAGAGATGTGGGGTGCGGTTATTTTAACGAGAGCTTTAAACCCAGATTTATAGCCAATCATTGATGGAGCCCCGTCAGTACATACTTCAACAAGCGTTTTCCAGCTTAAACTATGTTTTGCTAAAAATCTTTCAAGAATTTTGAAAACGTCTTCTCCACGAGCTGTGGTACTTAATGGCTCAGAAAACAAGTATTCTTCTTTTAAAGCTTGTTCTTCAAAATATCGATCATAAACCAAAAGTTTGGAGCATGATGAAACATCTGTTGACTCATCAAGTTGCAAAGAATAAAAAGAACTAGCCTTCACTGCATTTACTGTTTGTATTAGTGTATCTTCACTCATATCAAAAATACGCTTTCTGATAGTGTCATTTGAAAGAGAAATTGATTTTAATTCTTCTGCTTGTTTTTGCCCAAGAAGAGATGAAACTGCTTCTAAGATACAAGGTTTTATCAATTCCTCACCAATAGTATGAGGTTTCTTAGCTTTTGCAATGTTCAATGCAATTTAAAAGATGCTTTTAGAGCGGCTCTACTTTGCACAGCCAAGTGCCCAGTTGAATCTATCCGGCTTGCTTTTAAAGATGTTTCTTTTTGTTTAAAATAATTTAAACTTTTACCAGCGTGTTGGGTATGAACAGTTTCGAAGTGTTGCTTCAATTTACTTGGCTTCATACTTTCATGGCTTAAAACTTTACTACAAATAACACATTGGGGTTTAACAACTGAGTTTTGAATAATACTTGTAAAACCAAATTTGAGAAAAGCTTCATTATATGTGCGTTTTTTTTAGCAGACATTAAAACTGAGAAAAATATAAGTGAAATTATTGCAACAATCAAACGCTTGAAAATACTACGTAGCAAAGTTATGAAAAAACTTCAAAGTATACTCTTCTTTCTTTTATTATTATCATTGTTGTATGCATGTGCAATATGATTTCATTTCAACTGATATTAAATAACAATGATAAAACAATATTTATGATTGATGTAATTTGATAAAGTCAAAATGGAAAGAGAAATTACAGCCGTATGTGATATGTGTTAGGAAAATTATATAGAGCAAACGCATGAAGAAAAGAAGCAATTTAAGATGACAAAAATGTGTTTTGACGACTGCATATGGAGGATTAGAAAAATACTGACTAATTTCTAATACATTTATTATAAGAAATTTACATCCTGCTTTTGCGTAGAGAAAAAATGCTTGAATGTACCTTTTATCATTATCACAAAACGACTAATAAAAACAATTTTTAATCCGGTTTTCATTACCCCTCTAAGAATTTAAAATTACCCCTAATGGGGTCACGACCCCAGGTTAAGAACCACTGAACTAGAGGGACAAGTATGAGTGGTAATTGTAGGGAAGTATGCATTTGAAATCACAACAGTAAAAAAGTTAGGAATACAACTACGATTTTTGAAATTTAAAAGATTGAAGTCAAAATCTCTTAATAGAAAATTTTGAGCATATGATAGATTTTTGAAATATTCATCGAGTTGAGTGTTAACCCTATTAGTGCTGGGGCGTAAAACGCCCCCCCCCCCTTAACTAAAAAATTTATTGTAGAAAATTGGCTGAATCATATCCCTTCAAATTTTGTGACTTTTCCTAAAATCGCTAGCTGATTCTTTTGAAACCATTTTCATGGTAGTTGAAGGACCCTTTCATGTCCAAAACTGTCAATCAAAATCAAAAATTAAAATTTTTCAGCAAAATTTTGACATTATCTGTACTTAATCTTATAACTTAGGATCTATATTATATAATACCGCCTCAATGGCTGTTCGGTTATTCCAAGTGACCGACGTTGGACCTTTGCAGCCAGGCTTCAGCCCTCTAACAGGTTCCAGAACTTCGAAGAGCCCTGTAGCGGGTTAGAGGCTTTTGTGATGCTTGTGACTTTCCTAGATGTGGTTTCGCCGAGCTTTTTCCTAATGAGTTTTTGTATTCGATTGATGAGATTCTTTGTCTCGGCGTCCCTAGTGTGAATGTATTTTCTATAGTATATTTCTATAAATTTACTAACGAACTTCTTGAGTTGATAAATAAAAGGAACAAAATTTTTCATAAATTGAAAAAAGCAAAGAGCGTAAAATTAAGAGCTGAGTTTCTTTTCTTAAGAAATCAAGTGAAGTATCTGATTAAAAGTTTGAAAAGAGAATTTTTTGAGAAAATTTTCAAGAACAAAAATGATACAAAGCTTACTTGGAAATGTATAAACTCTATTGTAAAAGCGAAAGCTAAGCCGAATCTCTTTTATATAAATATCAACGATAATATCATCAGCGACAGTTCTACAGTTAGTAATCTATTTAGCGATCATTTTGAAAAAAAATTTAACCACGATTTCGTTCATGACGTAAACGCTGTGTCTTTTGAATCAACAGCTTGTACTTTTTACTTGCAAGAGGTATCTCTTAATGATGTTATTTTGTCGTTCAAGTCTCTAAAGTCTAGCCGTAGTGAAGACATTTTTGGATTGTCCGTTTATGATTTGAAAAAAGTTGAAAACTATATTTCTTTGCCTTTAACGAAAGCATTCAATTATTGTATTGAAAAAAATCTTTTTCCTGATATTTTAAAAAATACTAAAGTTATACCTGTTCATAAGAAAGGAGAAACAGACAATCTAGCCAACTATAGACCAATATCGATTGTTACATCAATATCGAAAATATTTGAAAAAATTATTTATACTCAATTATATACTTATCTCACCTTCAATTCTCTCCTTTCCCCATTTCAATTTGGCTTCAAAAGACAATCCTCTACAGAGTTGTTGCATACTTATTTTTTGAACAGGGTGATCGATTCGCTTGAACAAAAGAAACAGGTTTGCTCGATTTTCTTAGATCTCAGTCATGCTTTTGACTCTATACCTCATAGCCTTCTTTTATACAAGTAAACCGCAAATTTGATTAACACTTATAGGTATTTTCAAATCCTAAATGTAAAAAATGAGTCCAGAAATGAAAACAACATGATCGATTTGGTATAAAAAATATATTTTATGTAAAATGTGAAGGAATGTTTTTGGAGACAATTTTTAGAAATAAACCGCAATTTTGATGAACACTTATAGGTATTTTCAAATCCGAAATGTAAAAAATGAGTCCAGAAATGAAACCAGTATGGCCGATTTAGTATAAATCATATATTTTATGTAAAATTTAAAGGAATATTTTATTAGATATATTTCTGATCAATCAAAATTTTGATTGACATTTTCTAAAAAGTAGCCATGATTATTGAAAAAATTAAATATATAACGTGTTATGCTTTCAAAACTGTATATAATTATAAAATTTCAAGGTAGTATATAGTATACACCCTAAGTTATAAGCAGGGCAAGGAAAAATTGACCTAAAAAACTTTTAAAAATTGACCTTATTTTTTAAAAAGTTGACTTTTTACTCAAAAAAGTTGACCTTGAATTTTTTTTGAAAGTAACATACGTTTACAAAAATGATTGTAAAGCTGTAAAAAATTTATTGAAATTTCACTGATTCATAGTCATTATTATTTTTTGAATTATAATAAAATATCATATACTTGAAAATATTTTCGTCTTTAAAATTTCGGTCTTTTTCCAGTAGTTTTTTTAATTTAGAAAACGAACGTTCAACTTCAGAAGTAGTTGCTTGACAGTCCTGTAGCTTCAAATATGTGCTTGGTGAAATTTCACAATTTTTCATTTCTATTATTTCTTTTATTTGATTTTGATTGAAACGTCTTTCAAAATATTCCTTAATTTTGCATTCATCTTCACAAAAATTAATTTTGTTAAAAGAATTGTAAGCATCTTTTATCGAAAATCTAGAGTTTTGAGATTTTTCTACAAAATCAATCAAATCATTGTAGTTTTGCTTTATTGAGAGTAAATTTTTAGCCAGATCATGATTATTTAAACTTTCTTTAGCCCTCCCTTTTAAACAAAATGCTGTCTTCACTATCGATGTTTTGAACAATTCGTCGAATGTTTGGAAGATACTCACAGTAATAAAGAGCACTTTTTAGCCAGCTTGCCCACCTTGTTACAATAGGAGTGGGTGGATATCCAATATCTTTAAAAAGGGAACGCCTCCTTTTGTTTTTGATTGTTAAAGCTTTAACCGAAGAAATTAAATCATCAACATTTTTGTAAAAAGCTTTCACTTTTAGAGCACAGTTATGGAGAAGATGAGAGAAGCATGTCACGTGAAAGAGATTGGGAAATAAAATCTTCAAAGTTTTTCCAGCAGCTACATTATATGTAGCAGCATCTGTTAAAAGCAAACAAAAGTCGAAGCGTTCAATATCAAACTCTTTAATCACATCATCTACCAATATAGTTAGTTTTTCTGAGTTTAAGTGAGACTCATGAACTACAATTTTGATAAGATGTGTGACAGTTGAATGATTAAGTTTTCCAAGCAGAACATTTACAAAGATTTTATCTGATAGTTCTGTTTCATCAATCATTAAAAAAATTTGTTGGTTTTTAATTAAATCTTTGATTTCTCGTAATTTATTTGTCGCCAAGTCGTCTATTGCGTTTCTACAAGTTCTTTCAGATGGTAAAACTTTGCCAATACTTTGAAATAAAGACTTAATACTTGGATGGTTCAATTTATAAAGAGGAATGTTTGCTTCTAAAAATTCCGTTATCAAAATATTAGTAAAGTATTTATCAGTGATCTTTACAAAGGATTCAAGACTTTTACTTCTAGAAGCATTATCAAGAATTCTTTTATGCTTTTGCTTTGATCTGTGCTTGTCCACAAAAAGAGTTTTTTCGTATTTCACTTCAGTCATGCATAATAGAATACAAAGTACTTTTATCTGTAGAATAAGTGAATTCCTTCGGATATTTGAAAACGAAAGAAGATATTTTTTGAAAGTTGTTTTTAGCAGTTTTTGGCATGTTTGATTTTATTTTTCAAAAATAACAACAGTTGAAGAAAATTGGACAACAAAAATAAAGTTTCTTATGAAAGATTTAAGGAAGTAATTGTTGAAAAAATGAAAGATGAAGAAGCGCACTTATATTCAAAAATTAGTGTTGTTTAACAAGCATATGTTTATCGATCATCCTCAAAGGTATGCGCAAATTACAAGCACATAAAATATAGGCCTACATGTACAGAACTAGTCATGATGATTATTATATTACAGTATGCAAGCTATAGTAAATATAACAAGTTGAAAACAGGAAATAAGCACTGCTGTTTACAGATATCATTTAAATTTAACAGTAAGATGCGAATGCACTCTATATAATAAAAGAACACACCATCTTTCATTAAAACAAGAATATTAAGGTATGAGGAGTACCTATGTGTCTACTGTAAAAATATGTCTCATTCATAAACAATTTAAAAGCAGAAATAAGAAAAGCCTTGATAAAAATAACTCTCAATTGATTGAAAGTATTACTCAGTTTCTCTTTTTTAATAAATAAAAAGTTATATACGTTTTTATTATAAGTAAAAATAATTCAAGTTGTGAAAAAAAATAAAAATTTACTTTATTGACATTATAATAAAAAGTTGACTTTTGTTGACCTATAAATTACTCAACAAAAGATCATTAAAGTTCGAAATAAAAGAAAAAATTGTTTATGAACATTAACTAAAGCTTACGAAAAAATTGACTTTATTGACTTTTACTTGCCCTGGTTATAAGGTTAACTGTAGATAATATCAAAATTTAGTTGACAATTTTTGATTTTGATTGACAGTTTTGGACATGAAAGGGTCATTCAACCCACATAAAAATGGTATCAAAAGATACAGCTAGCGATTTAATGAAACGTGACCAAATTTGAAGGAATATAATTCAGCCAATTTTGTAAAATTAATTTTTTAGTGAAGGCTTTTATTCAGTTTTTGCGGTTTACGCCCCCGGCACTAATAGGGTGAAAAAATCAAAAAATATTCAACTTTCTGTTCATATTTTGCTAGTTGTGAGATTTGATATACCTCATTCTAAAAGACGATGTTACAAAAGTTTAACTATATTTTTGCAATTTGCCTGATATTAAATAATATATTTCTCAAATAATCAAAATCTATAAAACTCGACGATCATATTTTTATAAAGTCGAATATATTCGACTCTCGTCGCGTTAACCGGTTCATGTGGTTTCAAATTACTTAATGTCATCTGATTTTTCTGAAATTAAATGTGTAATTTTGAAGTTGAACTGAAAAATATTTAAAACGATTAAATAACCAGCATTGTTTATCTTTGCCTTCTTGGGGGCGTGAGTAAGGTTGGTTAGAAACTAGGTTTCGATAACTCAAGGTCTTGGGTTCGATCCCGCATCAAGCCTACTTTCTCATAGTTCGATGCAAGAGGCGCAATTGGGCCATCTCGATGAAAACACCCCACGATACCTTTACCTTTATATATTAGTATAACTAAAAATAGTAATCTATCATTTGTATGGAAAAATACAAAGAAAATATGTTTCTTTTTATTGAAAAAAGAATTAATCTATACAAATTTTAAAAAGATAACAAGAATTATGTTAGTTAGCAAGAAAATAGGTAAAATTTCCCATTTTTGCCACCCTCCCACTACGAACCATGGCTTTTTACTGCACCCTTGGTTTTCAACTGTGTTTTTCACGCATTAAAAAACATGTAGGCCATTCAAAGAAAATATGTCATTTTCAATCAGACGATATAAAATTTATTCTGATGCAAAAAAAATTTTTACGACAGTGATTTTCTATCTACAAACATTTTTCATGAAGGAATGTCATTATTTAAAAAAAAAGTACCAATTTTTTTCAACTTTCCTACTTTTTTTCTCTAAAAATTGATTTTCTTTTTTTTCTTTTCTGAATATGTTTGGAAAAAAAGAGTTTTCCAAACAATTCTAAAATAGTTCAAAAAAACTCAAAAAAAATCAACGTCATTTTTTTTATATTTTATCAAATTTCAATTATATAAGTGTGCAATCATTTCATACATCTATATATAGTATATATAAAATAATAATACAATAAATATAATTAGTAAAGTTATTGTTAGAATTCATTTCAATTTTTCAAAAACTTTTTTAGACAAACTAGTCCAGTTAGGCGGTTGAGCATTATTATGCGCTTACTGTAAATTTATATAAGTGTCAAATGTATAAATAAATGTATTTATGGCATATATATCAGCTTTTCTAACTCCTCTCATTTCACAATTACAATATAAAAATATCCCTAAAATTATTTGGAAGTCGGGAGTTGAGCTTTTTACTTCACTTTCAATCTAACCTAAATAAAAACTAAATGGGAATAACTAATTTTTTTCCTACAATTTGAAAAAATTGTAGAAAATTTCTTCATTTTATAAGATTTACATTTTTATTCAAAAATTTATCCTTTTTCATATATGAACAAACAAAGAAATTAAGAAAAAACAAAAAGTGAAAAAAATCAGTTCCATCATTTTCCTTGAGAACTCTAGCGAAAAGTTTTCACATAAAAATGCCTCCATGAGTACAAAAAAGTTCCATTACTTTAAAAAACTGAAACAAAAAATTAGGATACATGAAGGCAGATGTACAGAAAGAAACAAATGAAAAACAATTTAGAAGCATGAAAAAAACATGACAAAAAAATCATATACACTTGGAACAAAATATATCTCAGTGCTGTTTGCAGATAAATTTATTACATCTTTGACATTTTCTAGTTTCTCTTTTTTTTTGTTTTACATAGGTAACATTTAGCTCTAGAAGTTGTCGTCGGCTCATTCTCAGTCTGGTTTTCATAACCATAAAAAGATAAAATGCTGAGGATATTTTTAGATAATTGATTATTTTCAGACCTAAGTCTTATGGAAGTTTCAGAGAGTTTTAAACATAAATTCCTGAAATAATAATTCCTTCCAACAGCTTTTGTAGTAGGATAAAACTCGGACAATTATGTTTGGAAATAACGCAACAATTATGACAAACTATGTCTATTTGGTTTGTAGCAAGTGTAAGATCTTAGCATTTTGTTTGCTATATCGACCCCACATTTTTATTGATTATAAAGAGTGATAGTTTCTGGGATGCTATAAGGTCCCTCTGTTTTGATTTCTTTTAGGTGTTGACTAAACAGAAGATAGACAACTTTAAAAATTTCAAGTGCATATTTGCGGGTGATATAGGCTGTCAATGATGCATTTGCAGTAAATAAAAATTTACTTTCGCACTGTGAAAGTTTCAATGTTCATAAGTAATTAGGGCTTATTGAGGTATAAAAGATCTATTATATCAAACTATTTCGCAAATTGTGTAGTCATTACTGCTGGGCCACTCACACAACTTATAAGAAGTAAAAAATCTATCAGTTATTATACCTATGCCTTTGGGTCGGCGAGAGTCACTAACAAGACGTTTTACGATGCCTTCTCCACTGAAACAATCGCGATTTTCTAGACCTGATACGTACACTGGTGGTTTTAAAATATAAAAGCTCTTAGAGTCGTTACAGTGATAAGTATTAATACCATATCGACCCGGTTTTGAAGGATTGTAAATCTTAAATGGACATCCTCCCCGAAATTTTACTAACTGTTCATCTACGGTGACATCTGTGGCATAATAGAATGAAAATGTGTCATAAAAATAATCATCATGTATATATCTAATTGCCGAAATTTTGTCATTAGTATTTCTCAAACTGGTAAAAAACTGGAAATTTTATTGAAAAAAATGATAAGTTCATTTAACAAAATAACTTCTGGCAAATTCATTATCCAAATTGCTAAAATTTCTAATATAATTACATGCACCACACATAAGTCAAAAATACAACAAGCATAAGTATTAGGGTTTGTCAAAAAATATAAAAAAATCTATTTGAAAACGACCACTAAAAAAAAGTTGTTATTAAATCTCAAAAAACCTCCTATATTTTTTATTTTTTTGTTGACTTTGTTTTAGCTTGGTAAATCTTAGTTTAAAAATGTCCAAGTTTTAAGTTTCGGATTTTTTTGCAATCTTATAAAGAATATACTTTCAAAATTACAGTTACTCAAAAATTAGGTAATTTTTATGTTTTCCAGTTTAAATATATATATTCTGTTTATAATCTATTAATAAAACTTAAAAAAATTTAAAATATTGATCTATTTATTAGTGATTAAGTTTGAGATATCAAGAATGTATATTAAAATAAATTGTTTTTATATTTTTATTATAATAATTTATACTAGAATAAACGTTAATAAAGTTTTTTTTACTTTTTGATAGAAGCAATAAAATAATTTATAATTTATATTTTAATATTTTTATAATCATATATATAATAATTTATATAATGTATAAATTACATCATTTTTAATTGCAAAATTTATTTTTTAGAATGAAGACTAGAATAGCTTCAATTACACATTTAGTCAATTTAATTGGAACTGGGAAAGAAATGAACCCTTCACAATTACCAACTTTGAGAGATATACTGAGATTTGGAATATGGTTAAGAGAGCAAAGTCTTGAAGACTACAGAAACTTTTCATTTGATAATCTTATTCAATTACTTTATATAAACCTTATTGAAAAATGGAAGCATGCAAATAATTTATTCACACAACCTGTTCTGAACTCTAAAGTTCACATACCAAAAAAGCTGAAAGAATATTGGAACCAAGCAAAAAATGTATCTCTTTGAGGAGGCAGCATCAAATGCAAATTAAACTTCATTGGTAGACTTGATAAACTCTTTGATATTTTGAAATGTAAATGCAAAATTCATAGTTGTGAAGAATTTCGTTGTAATGACTGTGAATATAAAACACACATAGATTGTAAATGTCCTAAAATAAGTAAAATTCCTGTTAAAGAACTACATTTTGTATTGGATCAGAGAAAAAAAGTTGGATCATTTGGCTCTCATCAAATTGGTTCGACAGATCATAAAGAGACCAAAAAGCAATCAAACAAGCAGAAAAGAAAAGCTTTGAAAAAAGAAAATATTGTTAAAAAAATTGTTGAAAATTTAGTGGAAAGTTCACAATTTTTAGATAACGCATATTTGTTAGAAGCTGACTCAAAATCAGAGAATGAAGATCATGATTATGAAATAAATTTACCTTCAAAAAAAAGTTGAAATATAATACGATGCAAATACCTAATGTGGCAAAGCATAGTCTAAGATTGGATTGCGTGCAACAGCGGCCATTGCAACTGCTGCCTTGATAGATGCTAGTGTAATCACTCAATATAATAAAAGACACATATTGGATCATAATAAAGTAAAAAGAGCTCAAGAAAAAGTCATGAAAAACTTAAGCGATGAATTTGATTTTCTTTTCCAAAAAAAAAGAAATTAACTGCATATTTTAAGAGATAACACTAAAGTGATGATTAAGCCAGAAAACTCGAATCAGCAGTTCCCAAGTGTTATAAAAGAGACACATTATTCAGTATGCTCTGAGCCAGGTGGAGAATATCTTTATCACTTTGCTCTTGAAAAAAGTCCAGAAAGAAAGAAACCGGCGGAGGTCATTGCTGGCCATCTTGTTGATTTTATGAAGACAAAAGGTTTTGATAAAAGCTTGAAAGCCATCGGAGGAGACATGAAACATGATTGATACAGTTACTGAACTTGAAATCAATTTTTCTTTTGCTAAGATTTACAATGGAAGGCCTCTCATTTCTATTAGTGATGAAGTCGTACAAAGTCTGTCTTCTGATCAAGCTTACGGATATAGAATCACACGAGCCATCAATACAGGAAAAATTTCAAAAGATCTTGGTTTTCTCCAAATTGGTCCAGTCAGTCATTCAAGATGGTTGACTACAGCAAACAGATTTTGCCGTTTGTGGGTTTCTAAGCATGGATTAAAGGGTAAGAATTACAATAACTTAAGGCTCATCATAGAATACATAGTTGGAGTTAAAATCAATTATTCTTGGATAGAAGGACCGAGACATGTTTTGTCACAACTTAATTTATTGAAACTTCAACGAAAAGAGGTAGTAGATATTGTTTCTATTAAACGCTCTGCCTGGTATGCTTTCAGTGAAATGATAATATAAGCTTTGATATGCTCTGAAGATATTAATGAGAGGAAAATTGGAGTGGAAAAAATAATGAACATTAGGGAAGAAGAAAAGCTTAATGAAAAAAACATTGTTCGTTTGAGGAAAACACCTCTAATTAATTTTAATGCTTCATCTTTATTGAGTTTAATTGATTGGACAGAAAATGTATTCGAACCACCATTAACGTCTGAACTTAGTTTATCTGAAATAGAAAAGTTCATTGACAAGCCCATGCAAGTTCCCAAATGGCCATGTCACTCTCAATCAATAGAAAGATGTGTTAAGCAAGTATCTAAAGCGTCATGTAAAGTTAATAAAGTTTGCTCCCGGAAGAATCAGTTAAAGTAAAATTCATGGTTATTTAACTTTGAAATTCATTTTTATTTTTAGACATACTAGAGAGAGAAATTAAAATTCAAATTCGGCAACAAAAGAAAGAGCAACGAAAAAGATTTGAAAGAAGTAAAAAGTAGAAAGCGTTCAGTGTCGATATCTGAAGAGAAAACAACAAAGTCTATTCGTGAATGGGGCTTGGACTATTACTTACCTGTACCTCATTCCGAAGATTTGCTCTCAATAGAAGTTCATACTGAATGGCTAAAACGGGAGTATTATAAAGTGGAACAAAAAAATGAAGAAATTGTAACTCTTAAAATGAACATTACATTTCCATTTAGACGTAATGAAATTATTGAAAATAAAATGAAAATATCTGAAATTTTGATCAAATATCCTTATTTGAAGTCTTACACACAGGTAAAATTTAAATATATTTAGTTTAATATATGTATTTTATTTAAATTATAGATTTTGTTAGAGTTTCAAAGATTAAAACCCTAAGTTCTGAACAATTCAGATGGAAGTGTGCATTTTTTTACAAGACTCGATAAATATGTTGATCGAATTTTAATTTTTTGCCTGAAAAAAGAAAAAGATGAATTCTACGTGAAGCTTGAAAGAGAAATTGAGATGGAGAAAAATTTGGAGTTGCGAAAAAGTATACGATGTTAAAAACTTTTGTTATTAAAACAATTTATTTTTTTTATTTAGGATATAAAAGATATTATGCTATTTTGTGCATGAGCACAATGTTCCGAGAAAATATTAAAAGTGTTTTGTGTTTCGAAGAAGAAAAATCTGGTGTTTTTCAGATGATGATAAAGAAAAGTATTTCCTCAGAAGAAAGAAATGCTTTTGCACTCAGAATAGAAGACGTATTTATTTTCAATTCCAATAACTTCGCCGAACTGTTTTATGGATGTTTTTGTTCCTTTTACTGCTTCAATCTTAATTATCCTCCTCAACTCAAAAAAACCTTCACCTTCTTTCAAAAAATTATCTACAATTTGAAAGACTCCGAAAATATTGATAAAAATATTTTGAATGTTTCTTTTTTAATAAATAAAAATTTTTGAATTTCTCTATAATTTTTTATCTTATTATTAATAAAGGTTTTTTATTAATTTAATATTTTTGAAAATAATTATATACAATATATTAATAAAAGATAACTAAATTTCATTTCAGGATGGTAATATTCTTTAAATGTTACTAATTTTGTAGTAAAAACACTATTTATTGATCAAAAAATATAGTAAATATAACTACTTTTTGAGTAAAAATACTTAAAGTAACTTTGAAAGAGTCAAGTAAATATTACTAACTTAATAGTAAAAATACTTCCAAATCACTAGAAAAAAATAGTAAATTATACTAATTAATGAGTGATTTTATGGACAGTAAATTTACTTGTATTTTCTAGTAACCGTTACTAGTTTTTTTTATGAGTGCGGTTTTAGTTTTTTATCTCAATCTCCACTTATTATCCCCAGTTTTAATAATTTTATAATTTAAATAATATATTTTGAAATTCATTAAAATATTTTTAATTACGTATAATTTTTAAATGTGAAAAATAATTTATTATTATTAAAGCAATATAAAAAACATTTTGCCAACAAAGACACATAACCCCGAATACAAAAATAGTTACGAATTACTGAATTAGACAATGAAAACAACCAAAACATATAGCAATGCAAAAAATTATTCATTTGGTGTATATCTTTGTTTTTGTAACTAAGTACTTTATTGTGTTAACTAGTAAATCTATATTTTGCAGTGTTCTAATATAATTTGTCAATTACATTTAAAAAATGGCGTTGATTAAGTAGAATTATGTAGATTAATTCATTCTCCTTGTTCGAGGCAAAATTTTCCTGTTTTTTCAAAAAAAATCAAGAATTTCCAGGTTTCAATAATTTTAGGTTGACAGGTATGAGACATTATAATATATAAATACATAAACAAATGAGTATACAATATAAGCATAAAATTGTTTTGGAATTGTAATTTCAATTAAAATATAGGCATACAATTATACAAGGAATGACATAGTGCTTTTATATTATATAGGTCAAAAACACAATATCAAATCTCTATTGAGATTTTTGTTATTGATTTTCTTGTAATATTTCACTGATGTCTGCATCAATTTTGAAATTTGTTTCGCAAAAAGTTTGGACTAATTATAATTAGAAATTCTATATCTTCCAGCCTTTTAATATTTTTCATACACGAAAAATTTCTCCCATGCTTCCCCACACAAATAAAATTCAGAAAACTCCTCTAATTATTTCAATTCATTATAAAACACGCAAACCATTTTCTCCATCGAAGCATCCATAAATAAGTTCCATATTTCTATAGTAGAAGAAGAAGAAGGAGAAGAAGATCAATTCTTCAAAAAAAATAATAAAGGATAATATTATATGATATAATAAAAGATATAGTTGATAAGAATATAAAAGTAATACTTGAGATTTATAGCCAGCTGTATTATTATTATTATTATTATTATTATTATTTTGCGGGATATTCTAAAGGCCAGAAGGCTGCTTGTATGGAATAACGCTATACATAATTAATTGAAATAAAATATATTAGTAACGAAAAATAAATAAAAACATACATCTAAGAACGATTTATATTATACATTCAGAAGAATATTTAAACAGAAAATTAATAAGCAAAAGTAGAATGTTAGAAGTGTAAATGTATTGTAAAAATATACCAAAAAGTATCATAGATATTTGAAAGTTTAGATCACGTTATGTATGAAGACGGACGCAGCAATTTCTTATATGACAATTAGAGTTACATTGATTTATGTGTACTTGTTTCATTGTTTTTTTGAAAAGACTGACGGATGCAGATATATTGGATGTATTGGAAAGAAGAAAGTTCCAGCAACGTGGTACTTTAAATTGTATAGCAAATTTATTTTTATATAGAAAGACACAGTCGCTATGTTATTATTGCCTAATATATACCTAGTATTTTGAAAGTTAAAACTCAGGTAAGAGTCAAATATCGAAGGCAAATCACCTTTCAAAAGCTTGTCGGTGAAAAATGCTAAATTATAAGAATAAAAGTCATTATTAATTTGCAAAATTGTTGACTTATAGAAAAGTTGTGTTGTATGTGAGATAGATTTGGCTTTAAAAAAATCTTAAATTTTCTAAATTAAGAATTTTCTTTGGAGACTTATAAAGTAAAAAAATATTTTGATGCCCCCATATCAGTATACAATAATTAATATAAGGTAGTAATAAAGAATTATACAATAAAAGTTTGATATCTAAAGGGGAAGTTTTTCAATTGTTTTAATTCACAAATAATTTTACATAGTTTAGTGTTTGTAGCAATTGATTCCAGTTAAATGTATCATCTACAATCACACCTAGCAAATTGTAAGTGTTTACTAATTCAAATATAAAATTGGAGAAATCGGGTTTAAATGATTTAGTTTTATTGAACAGCATAGCTTTAGATTAGCATTACCTCACTGTATGAGGAACAGAAAAGTATTCAATAGTTCTATTATATGAGAAGGGTCGATTTATAGTTAAATCATCAGCAAAACAAAAAAAGTATAAAAAGTATGAAAACATACTTTATCAAAACAGAGGGACCTTATAGCATCCCAGAAACTATCACTCTTTATAATCAATTCAAATGTGGGGTCGATATAGCACACAAAATGCTAAGATCTTACACTTGCTACAAACAAAATAGACATAGTTTGTCATAATTGTTGCGTTATTTCCAAACATTTCTGTATTGGATTTTGGATAATACGGTTAAAAAATATCTCGAAGTGGCAATTGAATTAGTAATGTATGCGTGAAAATCAGTTCTGTAAAAAATTTTCAAAAAATGGCTGCATATTAGTTATATAGTAAAATATACTTTTTTTTTTGTATATTTTGGCTTATAATACTTTCTACAATCATCTTGAGTATGAAATATTTATTTAAAAAAAAACAAAAAGTATTATAAAATCTTTTGAAAATTTGTATGAGAAAAGGAACCGAGTTGAAAACTAATTGAAAAGAGAACATGTGATCAAAATAAATAATTAAAAAAAATATGTATCTTGACTAAATGTAAGATCTACCATGTTCTAATGAACTAGGAAGTGGTTTAATTATATAATATTAGATGCTTCAAAAAAGATTTTGACTGTGAAAAAGAAGTTCCTCTTTTACAAATGAAAAATATTTAAATCTATGGCTTGATTACAATTAACATTTAGCTAAGATGGTAGGAAATCTGAAAATTGAGAATAGATCAGATTTATCAAAAATGGCACAGATGCCAATATGTGAGAATTTAGTCACTATCAAGATATTTTTAATTTAAATTGAATTTGTCCATCTTTTTCCTTTTGCGTCAAAGAGATAATATTTTAGATGAAGAACGTGGACAACCTTTTGTAATTGAACAATGAACATCACGAATGATTCATCAGAAAAAAATGATATTGGTTGACAAATATTCAGGCCTGATAATAAATACACGATACTGATAAAAAAAAGTTTTATTAGTATTTTTTATTAAAATTTTATCATTGTAAAAAAATTTTCGAACACACATTGAAGAATATAAATTTCTAATGAAAAAAAAGCTACCAAGAAAGGATCATCATGGAATGAATAGCAAAATTACATACTGTAAATTATTGACGCAGAGACTACGAGCCGATAACGAATTTGTAGCCAAAAAGATGGAGGTCCTATCGAAATACATAAGTTACTGTAGAATGAAATATTTTGAGTGAATTAAACACCTAAAGTTGGTTTATTAAATAAATTAAGAAAATAATTACCAGAGAAATACTGCAAGTAGAAGTTATTTTTATGTTTATATATTTGACATTGATTTAGTTAGAGGTTTAATCGATTTTCTGACAGGTTTTATTGATTTCATAAAAAATGACATCACAATTAAATTCTACATACTTGAAATGTATAAAAAACTTTTTATAAGAATAAAAATTTTAATTTTGACATGGGCTGTCATATTTAAATTATTTTGTCAGGTTTGACTAATTTTTTAGTTAAAAAAAAAATATAACCTGTAAACACAGCCTACTTGAAAATGCCATACACGGTAAACATCATCATCTCCCTATACTTTCTATTAAACGTAATTCTCTAATTCAAAAAAGCGTGCCTGATCATTCTTTTTGGGATAAATCAATTTTTTGTACAATTTTGATTAATTTTCATAAAAAAAAATGAATATCACCGCTGAATTACACATGCCTAAAAATTGGCATATATGTGTAAAAACTTTATATTATTACTTAGATAAAAAGTTTCTTTTTAAGATGAGCTGTCATATATAAATCAATGCTTTGATAACTTTAATTGATTTTTATAAAAAAAATAATGAATATCACAGCTGAATTCAGCATGCTTGAAAATGGGTGTGAAAAAATATTATATAATTATTTAGATAAAAAGTTTCTTTTTTGAGATGAGCTGTCATATGTAAATCACTTTTTTGACAGGTTTGAATGATTTTCATAAAAAATGAATATCACCACTGAATTCAGCATGCTTGAAAATGGGTATATATGTGTAAAAAACATTATATAATTGTTTAGATAAAAAGCTTCTTTTTGAGATGAGCTGTCACATTTAGATCAATTTTTTGACAGTTTGATTGATTTTCATAAAAAATGAATATCACCACTAAATTCAGCATATTTGAAAATGGGTATACATGTGTAAAAAACTTTATATAATTATTTAGATAAAAAGTTTCTTTTTGAGATGAGCTGTCAAATTTAGATCAATTTTTTGACAGGTTTGATTGATTTGATAAAAATGGACATCACCACTGAATTTATCATAGTTGAAATATATATGTAACATTAAAAATATTTTTAAAAACTTATTAATATCTGAGAAAAATAGAGGGGCGGCACTTTACGCCCCCCCCCCCAGCACTTGAGCGGACAAATTTTGCCCAGCACTAATAGGGTTAACCTACAGAAGATATGGATAATTGGGAAACTTTCCTCGTTCAATATTTCACTCAAGTAAGCGACTCTCAAAGTGTGGAAAGTGGCGATGATTTGCGAGTCACAGAATTTGAACAAATTTCTCCGAAATTAACTCGCAAAAAAGTGATGAATATTTTGAAAGATCTTGAGGACTTTGCTACTTTCGAAGAGCCAAGCATGTTGCCACATATCCATCAAATGATGAATATAAATAATTTATCCATAGCTAAAAACAAGTTAGCTCCAAGACTAACTCTTCTGGATGACTTGGGAAGAAGATAATTTTTTTTATTTATTATAATTTGTTTATTCTTTTTTCAATTAAAACAATCGTTTCATTTTCAAATAAAGAATTTTCCTTTGATTTCCCAGTAAAGGTCTACCACAAATCTAAATTATTTTTTTTTACTTATATTTCTTCGGTAGTACACCTTGTGATGCAATGAGCTTAACAAAATGGATAGATTTTCTGCTACCCATAGTTTTAAACATTTTAAATGAAGATGTTTTCAACCTTTTTCTGCCTTTTACCTTACGTTTTGTATCAGAAGGTCTTTTTTTCCTTTTTATATATTCGATTTAGGTCAGAGGCGTAGCTAGTGGGGGGCCCCGGGCGGCAGATTTTAAGGGGCGGCATTTTGTCCTAAGGTCATTTGTTAAAATATTCCATTTAATTTTTAGTTTAAATTTTCTGTTCAATTTAATCGATTCCAGTTTTTTGTGACTGTTTTAATTTTAGTGGAGGGGGTCAAAAAGGCACTCCCCCCCCCCGTCACTGATAGGGTTAAGGGGTCCAAATTTTAGTATAAAAGTTGCAATCAAATCTGAACTCTTTTTTGGCTTACAACGATTTATCTATTAATAAAAAAATGGAAAAAATTTATTATTAGAGGAAAAATTGTCATTCAAGCTTAGTTCTAATATACATTAATAAGTAGAAAAGAAACATTGTTTAAATATTTTTGTAATATAAGCTTTTTTGAGAATTTGAGTTTATTCTTTACTATATATTGGGAAATTTCTATGGATATTTTAAAATTTTATATGTATTATTTGTCCACTTTAGACAGATGAAGCGAACGAAAGAGAGTGGTGCTGCATTCCGAAAGATAAGGAAAAAGAGAGAAGAAGAAGCAATTAGGAATCAGGGTGCTTTGCTGAAGTACATCTCACGGCCTGCAACAGAGGGAAATGAAAATACTGTAAAAATTATAGATGCTTTTGTAAAAACTGATGTTGAAATTGAGGATGTCAATGGTGATGAAGTTGAAGATGATCAAAGTGATCCACAAGCTCTTGAAAAGTCAAATGACAAAACTGATTTAGAAGATATTGGGCTGTGGCCTTCCAAGATTGAATATGGCATTCGGGATATGATTGTAAAACGGGGATCAAAAGCTGTACAGCATATGGACTGTGAATTTAAAGAAGTTTTAAGACAAGGCTCGAAAACAAAAGGGGAAACTAGAAAATTGTCAAAGTATTGGTTTTTTCGAAATCTACCTAATGGGGAAAAAATCCTTAGAACATGGATGATGTATTCTCCTTCAAAGGGAGCTCTGTTTTGCTTTTGTTGCAGACTCTTCTCATTTGGAAACTCAAAATTCGATTCAAGTGAAGGTTTTAAAAATTGGTGGAAGTTGAATCCAAAGATACATGCACATGAATCCAGCTTCGTGCATGCTCAGGCCTTGATTCAATGGAAAGAATTGGAGATACGTCTTGCGAAAGGCAGTCTAGTTGATAGTGCAGAACAAGAGGTGGCTGAGAAAAAAGTGATGAAGTGGCGGCAAATCTTGACGAGATACCTTAACATAATTCAGTTTCTTGCTAAACAAAATTTGCCTTTACGTGGCCATCGAGAAGATTTTGCATGGTCTGCTGGATTTTGAGGATGTGATAAAAGATTTTGCTGAGAGAAAAGTCAGAAAAGTTAAATTATGAAGTTATTGCACTTTGTTTCTCCTAATTTTTCTGCATTTAAATGAAATAAATTTATGTTCCATCATTTTTTTATATTTTGTTTCTTATTTCATTTTTGAGGATTGAAATTTCTTTTAGCTATGAGATGTATTGACACCGCAGTTTATTTTGTAATTACATCACATTTTTTACTTTTATTGTTAGTTAAAATTGTTAAAAAGATGAGCTCTCTCAATGACTCCTTTAAAATTATTTCGGACCACAGCCGTCTACTTTGAAGACCCTAACTACAATCAAGTCTTCGCCTGACCGTTAGCGTACGGACTTGAATTTTTGGAGGCTTTTGAAACTCAACGTCATAAAGGGCGGCAGATTTTACAACCGCCCCGGGCGGCAAAAGTGTTAGCTACGCCTCTGATTTAGGTGTATCAGTTTATTATGTTTCTAACCATTACAATTTCAAAAAAAGAAATTTCAGTTAAAATAAAGTTTTTTTTTATTTTTTTGATTTTGAGTTACAAGTGGTATGCTGAAAATATGAGCAATACTAGGAAGCATGAAAAAGGTTAATGGCAATTTTTTAATCTAATTTTTTCATCTTTATAACATTTAGAATTATTAAGATTTGATAAAATAATAGCCGTTTTTTAAAACACCATTATAATCAATCTTACATCAAAATCCTTTATAATAAGTAATTAGTACTTGACTCTTTGATAACTTTAGCCAACTCTTCAATATCTGCACAATACTAAATAAAAATGTTCGCGCATAGTTAAAAGCACATTTGATTGCCTTTAAGATTTATTATAAAACCTGTTTAAAAATTTACCACTGAAAATTGCTTCGCGTGCCACCCCTGCTGAAAAGACAATGAAGGTTGCCGACCCCTGCTCTAAAAGACACATATGTTAATTTGCATTTACTTATATCTTATGTTAGTTATCCAGCAAACTTTGTTTTCCAACGGTACTTTTTCTATAATCGTCTTATTTTATAAAGTTTGTGTAAAAGAAGTTCACGTTATTAAGTCAACGAAAGTGAAATATAAATTGATAGATCAACTTTTTTAATAGTCCATTTTTTTGTAATTAATGTAGATTTTGTAAAAATTTCAGAAAATAACAAACAAAGAGCACGATTTAAACACTATTGAAAAGTTTTTAAAATCCGCCAAATAAGACATTTTAGCTTGTAAACGACTTTGAGTGCATCCAAGTCCATATGTGTCTTGTTTTTGCCAACTGTGCTGTGAAAGTTGAAGCACATTTCATGGCAGTAAATGAACTGATAGTTCGCAAAAGGAGCAACATTAAAATGAGATATTTGACGATCCAAGTAAAACATACAACTCAAAATCCTCTATATCTCTTATCAATTTTCATATTACCAAAAACTTATATACCTAAAAAATGGTCTATGCTGATATACGAATTTTGATCTGATTTCATTTCAATTTTTTTCTTATTTTGTAATTTTATTTATAAATAAATATAAATCTTTTTTTTTACCTATTTTCTTTCATTTCAATTGTTAATTTTATTAATTCTTGTTGTATATTTTGATCTTGCTGCAGACCAAAATTTCTGTTTATTTATTTGCCTAAACAGGTATAAATTTAGCAAACTTTTTTAATTTGTCATGTCTTTAATATATCTCAAAGAATTAATTGGGAAAATTGATACCTTGAGTTGAAATGAGATTAAAGCCAGTTTGATAAACCTTGCTGATATGGTTCATAATTCTATATTGACTCTAAAAATTTGGAAACTCTAAAAGATGATATTAATATGTTTAAAATGATATACCAAACTAAACTATAATCAAAACTAGGTGAAGTTATCTCTTTTATCTCGTGATAAAAATTCCTACAAAATTAGCTACTCTAGGAGTTATTCTGATATATTAAAGAGTTGGAATTTTTAAAAGTAAAACTAAATTACAAAATTGGGGCAACAAGTTTAACTCGCGTACTAGAACTTAATTATATGATGTCAAGGTTAGTGAAGTCATTACAAAAGAAAATACATTGAAGTATATATTTCCTAATTAGTTATCAATGTTAAATGTCAAAAAATTTTTGAGAAAGAAGTAGGTGGTAATAAATATATTCAAATTAAGTCCTAATTTTTATCCAAAAATAACTGTTAAAGATTTGGATAGTGATCTTAGTGATGATAAAATCGTTGATCTTATTAGTTATGAAAATAAGTCTTTAAAACCAGCAATGGAAAGTATTAAAAATTTCTAGGCGCCGTTTTCTAAGGTAAATAATAAAAGTATAAGGAATCTTCTGTTTAAATCCTGACACTAAGGATCTCATAAAAGTAAATGAAGATTTACTATATATTGGCTTCCAATATCATAAGGTATATATTTTTTTCTTATAGACAATGTAATACTTGCTGTAAATTCGCTGCTACTAGTAAAGATTGCAAATCTGTTGAACGTGTATGACAATTTTGCTCAGGTAAGCATAAGTATGCTACCTAATTTTCAAGAAAATCTGTTGCATTCTCAAAAGCATGTACGGGCAGCCTTTTTTCTCATATGGGCCAAAAAAATTTTTTATACAAGGCCACGGGCCATAAACAAAAGACATGAAATAAATAATTATGCACCTACTATCTATATCTCTTTATTTTCTAAATACTTCAAATTGGACATATATAGATATATTTTTATCATGAAATTGAATATTTTTTTAAATAAAAAATAGGTAAATGAAGATTTATTGAAGTTAAAGCTTGAAAAATCCTATTTCAATGTGATATTTTAGTCTGATGCTTCTTTACCAGTTTTTGAATTCTAGGAGAAATGTTTGAGGCGGCCAGTCTCAGGTTATTTTCAAGGTGCTCATCCGTAAGCCTTGATCTTGTTTTTGATTTTGCAAATTTCATTTTTGTAAAAAGCTGTTCACATATATAAGTGCTACCAAATAGACACATTTTCTTTCTTGCAAAATCTTTCATATTTGGAAAAACTTCTTGAGAATGGCTTTTATAAAACTCTAATAATGAAAAATCTCTCATCTTTCTTTTCGAATCTTCACTTCCCTGAAGGTCAAGTAATTCCATTTGCAATTTCTCAGGAGCATCTTTGACATCTACATCAAATGGTGAAGAAAAAATACGCAGGTCAACTTCTTGTGATCTGAAATCTGCAAATCTAGGATCAAGTTCTTTGTTGATTGATTCAAGCTCGTCAGCATAGGAAATGTAGTTTGCTTGAAAATGATTTTTCAATGTGGGAAAATGAAATGTATTACCATTTCTAAGTTACTTTTCCCATAATTTAATTTTTGTTTGAAATGTTCGAATATGCAAAAATAATAATTCATGAACGAATTGATCCTTTCCTTGCAATTTTAAATTTAAATCATTAAAATGGCTTGTGAAATCAACAAGAAAAGCGAGATTCATGACCCAATTATCATCCTTCAATTCTGGAATATTTTTGCCTTTGAAATTCATAAACATTACAATTTCGTGCCTCAAATCATAAAATCTTTTCAGCATTTTGCCTTTACTCAACCAGCGCACTTCTGTGTAATACACTAAATCTCCATATTCAGCTTCGATATCTTCGAGAATTTCTTTAAATTGGCGGTGGTTTAGTGCCCAAGATTTGATAAAATTGATACATGAAACCAGTGTAGTCATGAGTGTTCAAATTTAATGGATTTGGCACTAGGCTTTCTTGGTGAATTATACAATGAAAAACACAGAAATCTTTTATATCTATATTCAGAGAGATCAGTTTTGCTCTGATATTTGCAACTAATCCAGATTTACTTCCAACCATTAACGGCGCACCATCTGTTGATAAGCCTATAAATTTTTGATAGTTAAGATTAAATTGCTCTATTAAAACATTTAATTCTGTGAAAATATCTTTTCCTGTTGTTGTACCCTTCATCGCTTGGAGGCCTAACAGTTCTTTGGTAATATTGAAATCTTTATCTATTCCACGTATAAATACTGCAAGTTGTGCCGTGCTTGATACATCAGTCCTCTCATCCATCGCTAAAGAAAAATATTCAAACTGTGAAGCAAGTTCCTTCAAAACAGTTTTAATATCGGCTGCAAGCTCGTCAATCCTTCTCGTTATTGTTCTACGAGACAGACTAATACTATCTACCTCTTTTTTACAGCTGGAAATATAATATCTGCAACTGCTTGTAAACATTCTTTCACGAATTCTCCATCAGAATAATACTTTGATTTCTTGGCGATCTTTTGACTTGTAGCTTGCATGAATAATATTATCTGCATCATCGCGGTTCATAGTAAAAATTGTTTGCTGCTCTTTTAGATCTTTAATCAGTTTTTCGACTTTTTGCTTCCTATTTATGCCTTGCAAATTATCATACATACATGCATGTTTGGAAACATAATGTTTTTTTATATTATATTCCTTGATGACTGATACAGATTCCAAACATAATAAACATGTTGGCTTTCCTTTAATTTGAGTGAAAAAATAGTCACTTTTCCATTTTTCCTGGAATAATCGACATTCATCATCCACCTTTCTTTTTTTTGTTGACAATATTTTGGGAATTTAGAATGTTATTAAAACAATATATTTGATATATTCTTCTAGTTTATGACCGTTGTGATCTTTATCATAAAGCTAAAAACATAAAAGCAAAAGATTAAAAAATGTATGTATATTATAACAAATTTGTGAAATTTAAGATAATAAAAAAATTTATAAATATTCCTTGCGGGCTGGATTAAAACTGTCAGCGGGCCGATTTTGGCCCGCGGGCCGTAGGTTGCCCATGCATGCTCAAAAGGAACAGCATGGACATTAAAAATTTAGATCTAGTAGAAAATCTAAACCTTTT
Organism: Nectonema munidae; assembly: GCA_030549495.1. NCBI lineage: Eukaryota > Metazoa > Nematomorpha > Nectonematoida > Nectonematidae > Nectonema > Nectonema munidae. Next base: position 62,469 of record JAUIRK010000521.1, read on the forward strand.
TCCAAATTTTTTGAAAAAAGAGACAGTTTTAAATGGAATTATTTCTAAGCTCGTATGTGTTGATCTTTTTTCATTTCATGGGGTAACAAAGATTGAGTTTATCCAAAAGTCACTGAAAGAACGTGGTTTTAAACTACCTCAAAACCCCAATGATGCTACGAAACTTATTCATGAATAATACAAGGTTTTATCTTTCACTTGATGAATTTTCATCAATTAATAATAATAAAAGATATTTCACTCTGAATTTTAAATCAAATAAAGGTAAATAATATAATTTGGGTATGGTAACAATAAAAGCATCCTTCAAAGCTGAAATACCTCTCTAGATGAAATAAAACGAATGCTTGAAAAGTTTAATCTTAATATTCATGATCATATTCTAGCTTTTGTAAGAGATGGAGCAATTTTGAAGATAAAACTTTGGTAAGGTTAGTGGATGCTTGCATCAAATATATTATGCTCATAAGATACATTTGACTATTTGCTATGTTTTGTATAAAAAATAAAGTAACGTACAAGAAACACTTTTTTTTATTTGTGTTTGAAAATGATGTTTTTGGGTTTGCTCTAAGTAATCTTGAAAACCCAGTATACAATAATTATTATTTATGTGATAATGACAAAGAAAGAAGTTAACTTTTAGAAAAATTTTGAGCAAACCTAGAAAAATTATTAAAATTTTTTAAAAAGTCTTTATTAAAAATGAAATTTTACAAAATTATGTAAAAAAAAAGAGGATGGATATGAAAAATATCTACTCTTGGAATCCAAAACAAGATGGAACAGTTTGGTTATGATGGTAGAACGCTTTCTTGATGGTAAATCCTGCGTAGCGAAAGCTTTAATTAATTTATAAAAGATATTTTAATGTCTGATACAGAAAGAGTTTTTCAAAAATGTATTTGAAATATAACAACTTTAGAGATCATACATATATGACGTCCCCTAACAGGAGAGTGGAGGGGGGGGGGTAAACTAATTCTACATGCTCTGTATTAAAAATAGAGCAGAAGGAGTAAAAATCACAGGGAAGGAGGCATAGACTACTCTTATAAAATTCATTTTAACAAATAAGTAAAATTTTTATATCCTGCTTCCTTTGTTGTTCGTAAAAGTGAAGCTTAGTTTTGAATTTCTGAAAATTGCTAAAAGTATTGTTAAGTTAAAGCTCTTCCTCTGAGAAAAAAGTCTAGTTAAAATTACTAATCAAATCAGTATATTTTATTGTCCTCATTTTTACTGTTCAATTAGTAAGTGCTAGCAATCATTTTATTCCGTTAATTAGTCCAAACTACTAATTATTATACATAAAACTGGCAACAATTATTATTTGGTAAATACAACTAACTGAATACTTAGCGATGAATGTTTTTTTTAACAAAATGTATGTTTTTATATTTCATAAGGGAAAACTTGTTTTGTCACCCTTCATACTACCAAATTATATTAAAGGATATTTTAAAGATATTTTGATAACAAACCTAAGCTTGATATCCAAATGAAGACGAACTGTCTTTTGTAAACGACGATAAATTTTCTATCCTAAGTCAAAAAATTATGCTTATAACCTGCAAAAATGAACTGAATGACAAAAAATATGAATGAACTAAGCGAAAAAACAAGCAAGTTTATTTTGCAAAGCATGAATAAGAGATATGTATTGAAAAAACACCTAAGGATCTTTATTCAAGCGGGCACTTTTCTTTCATTATTTTCGAGTAGACTTGAATTATCTTCTTTACGTGCTTGTTTTTAACTTGTAAAAATACATGCTCTACAAAACACATAGTTTTTAGACAGTTTTTAGGTCAAGTTAAAAACATAGAAACAACAAAAAAGTGTAAGAAAAGCCATTGAGAAGGATTCTGTTTTACACACGAATTGGCCATCAATGTTGAGGAGAAAGTCACCACAATAAAAATTTTCATGATGTTCTGGAACTAAAATCTCCAAAGGTTTTGGTTCCTCCGAAGGCTTTCTTGTGATACATGTTAGACTCTCGTTGAAGAGACAAGCAATTTTAAATAAAACACAACCATTGAAGTGTTCTAAAATTAAATGTACTCATATTAAAGATTTAATAAACTTTTTAAATAACCTTCTTACTCGTATATAAATTTTCCATTGTAATTCTGTTTCTTTTTCATTTTATTGTAAGCCAAACCAATTGAATCTTGAAACTCTTCAATTTTTTGAGAAAAATCTTAGTAACATTTATAAACGGTGAAACTTTAAGTCGTTCAAACTCTTTAACTATTTAAAAAAAGATAAAATTAGTTTTGAAAATTGAAAAGTATACTGTACTTAATAAGGTTGTTAGATTTTAAATTTTTTTGAATTGAATGTTTATCAGAAAAACAAAACCTACAATATTTATATGCGTTAAAAGTCTGTTGAAACCCTCCAAAAATGTGCCCTCCTAAATTATCAGCCAACACTCCACAAAGGAATCCCTTAAAAATAACCTCCTGATTATTTTTGAATATTTTTATGCCCTGTGTTTCCAGATATTTCAAATCTTCAAAGAGAGGTTTCAGTATCTCATTAAAACCAACTTTTTTGATTAAAGTTGCATAACAAATTAAAACAAGGTGAATAGACTTTAGTTTGGAACGATAAATAGGAGGGATGTTACCAAGAGTAAAGCAGATAACGCTCAATTTTATTTTGTCAGATTTCACACCTACTGGATTTTATATAGTAAAGTCATCATAAAAAAAATTTGTAAATATAAATCGTCACACAAAGATCCTTTTACACTTTTTTTGAAATTGTCACAAAAATCTCGCATGAAAAAATCGGTAGAAACACGCCTTTGATTAACAAATGAGAATATAGCATATCAAGTTTCTCTAGGGTTTTCAATATAGAAACATATTGATATGTCCGTTTTTAAATATCAGATCAGTCTGTATTTCAAAACTTCGCGGATTTATAAAAAAATTATTAGTAACAAACTTGTTTATTTGATAATTTGTTGAAATTTGATCTAAAGAGACCTCAAGGCATGTTTTGCTATCAAAAACTAGTTTCAAACTTGAAAAAAGTTCATCTGGTAGGCTACTTTGTTGACAAAGTTTATAAACAGATATTTTTATATCAAAATTATGTATATCTAACATTTTTTTCCATTATTTTATAATGTGTTCTATGTATTTGGAAGATATTTTGATTTCTTCCCGTAATCTTAAGAAAATATACGCAAGATCTTTAACACATATCTGAGAATTACTTTCCTCTTTACGTGAAACAACTGGACCTTCATACTCCGAAGAATATCTACTCGAAACTATTTCGATATTATCAACAACCCTAGCTTCTCTATTAACCGACAAGTGGCCTGTATGTTTCACCCCTCAAGTGGCGTAAAAATGAGCGTTTATTTGAAAAAGCCCTTTCACAATAGTAACATTTGATGCATTTGGATGTTTTTTCAAATGTGTAAATAACTTTTGTAAGTGCCTAGTTTCATATGTACATATTTGACAATTGTACATTTTTATAAAAACGAAAATATTAAAAAGAATTTCAATTTAAAACTACAAAATTGTAAAAAAAATTAAAGCACACATGATGAAACATATACCTAAATAAAAAATGTACTTGGCAAAAGGTTCCAGAAAACAAATGAACTTGGAGAGTGGGTAAAGAAAATAAATAGAAGAATCCAAAAGTCGAAACGAAGAAAAAACAGTGAAGTGAAAAAACAATGAAAGAGAGAAAGAATAACAAACGATATTGCAGGCAACAAATGTTTGCAGTAAAAAGAGGAGAATGATGGATGGAGTAAGTTCGAACGTGGATTCACGTTACATCTTATCTCTTTATAGCACGCAAAGGCCCTTTCTATCTACTTTCTCTCGCTCTTTCTCTTTCACACACTTACATAACTCTTTACTAACTTTCGATCATGATTAACAACAATTACTATAGATTTTCCGTTTACTAACTATATCATTATTATATACTAATCACATTGGTAAAATTTACTAATGTTTTTTCTCAGTGTCTTATTCAGAAAACAACAAAGGAGGCAGCATATAAAAATTTTACTCACTTGTTGAAATTTATTTTATCAGATTTGTCTATGCCTCTTTCAAATTAATATCAAGTCTTCTAAACACACAAATGGGAGCATACATAAAATTGCTCCGTAGATTTGATATTTTGAAAAAATTTCATTCAAAACAAAATCAAAAGTATTGTGTAACCTTATTCTCAAAAACAGAACTTTTCATGACATCTAGGATTCCTTCTATTGCTATCAGCTCAGAGGTTTTATCGTATTTAGTAATTACTTCACTTTTCAATAAATCAGTAAAATAATTTTTTCATAAACTTGTTTCAGTATCGGAGTCTGTTCGATTATTAATTTTATCACTTCTTACATCTCTACTTGAAATGTATCTTGCTTTGCAAAATAAGGACAATAGGAGATTTAGTTTTGAAAAAAAAGCCGAGTTAAAAAAGTAGCTTCAAATCCAGAAAAAAATAAACTTCTTTTTATAACTTTTTTACCAGTTATAAATTAATGCTTGAAAGATAAAAAGTTTATAAAAGTGGAACACTTAGAGAAAAACCGGACTACTAGAGTATGTCAATTTATCATCGATGATAAGTGAATACCATAAGAAATAAGATCCAAGAACGTAGACTAAAAATTTTAAGTGGTAATTTTACAACTAAAGTAGTAAAATTAGATTTCACTTATTTCTGTGAATACTGAATTGATATATATTTAAAATTCTTTTTTTTCGAAAATATACCTATATCCTTTTCGTGTTTTTTATATATAAATTTTGTCTTCTAATTCGTTATAGTAATGATTTAAATTTTTTAATTTTATAATTGTATAAGCTTTGAACTAAAGAATAAAATTTCTTTAATAATAAAGTTCTCTTTTTATTCAAGGAATAAGATTCTAATATCCATTATTTTTTTCTTATTTTATTCAATTTTATTTTTAGAAGTTTAAATTAATTTAGTTTTAATATTTTTCAAAAACAAAATAATCGAGTCTAAATATGAAAAAAATATAATTTTCGTATTATAACGTCGGAACCCATCAATTGACACATAATCAGTCTTAATAAAATTAAAAAGATTGGAAAGAGTAGAAAGTTTATTAATTCTGCTTATATAAATTAATAATATTTAAAAACGTGTTAAATAAGCACGCGACGCACACTTGACAAGGGTAACGCGCACAAATAAAAGTATGACATAACGTAACAATTTGGCCGTGTTTATTTCTACGCAATTTCTTATATGAGAAGTAACGCCAAATTTTCACTTTCAACCAAATTCAAATATGAGACGCTTTCTACGCGTAACGGATTTAAAAAGCGTGTATTATTATTCATATTGTAGGGAAATGAGAAATGTAAAATAAACAACTTGAAGAACAGACTCGAATACTTTATACATTAAAAATAGGGGGTTCTTATTCCTGAAAAGTCTGATAAACGTGACAGACTTTTCTAAGACAGGAGTGTGTTAATAAAAAGATAAGGCTTTCTATGCCTGTCTTGTTATAAACCCTATTAAATGGCATAGCAAGTTTATCGATTGCTTAAATTAAATTTAATTAATTGCTATGATTTAAATATTGCTATTTAAACAGTTAAGTAAATTTAACATATTAAGATTAAAATTAAAATTATGTGTTATATACGTATTTTTTAAATCCAAATTAAAGAAAGAAAGAATTATTCATTTATCAATGAAAGCAAAAGCTCAATTAGCCAATTGGAGATTTTTAATTACGTTATGTATTGCTCATTTTTATGAAGTTTTTGTAAATCATTTTTCTTACGCCGTTTCGGTGAATGAAACACCCACTAACTAGTCATTAAAACTAACTAATATACTTCATAACTAACTAATTTTAATAATTAATAAAAATAAAAAACATCTCTTAGGATTACAAAAGCATGATAAAATAAAGGATTCAAGTCGATTCAACTCAAAAAATGTAAATTCAACTGAACCTATTAGTTACGGGCTATTTTCATTTCCTCAGCCCCCCTCCCCCTCCTTTTTCTTAAACCATTGAATGTTTTTACAAAATCTCGCGTAAATCCACTAAATGATTGATTGTAAATCGGATAGTGTCATTTATTTTCCATGAAAATCAATCAAACGTGTCAAAAAATCAAGCAATTCTAAATATATAAACTTGAAAATATATTATATTTTTTTGGGTTATATTGAATAAATAAGCTTTCACAGGTGACTGATGGAAAACACTTTTTCTCATTATATTAAAATTAACTTATCCATACGCAGCAAATCGAACATGCTCAATTTGATTCTGAAAATACTTTTGTCCCTCTAGATTTAAATTGTGGTTACTGTTTAACTTTGGTTAGTTTGTGGTCAGATATTTTTTCATAATTTTTGAATAATCTTCCTCCCATTTAGCAAATCGACGTTTCTCTATTTCATCATCATGACATTATTTTTGTCAATATATACACATGTAATGCATACTACATTTCAATGTTGTTAAAGTGGTTATATTTACTTAGTTCAATACTACATTGACTTTTATATATTTAAGCACAATCGATAAAATAATTTCTCATCCATCTCATAAATAGAAATGGGACCAAATTACTAATCAAAGCGACCTGAGATCATGTTAGATAAAAGCTCATAAAATTAAAATTTCAATTCTCATAAAAATATGTTAATAATAAGCGTATAGATGGGTTATTTATATTAAAATATATTTAATGATAAACAATAAATTTAGCAATAAAATTTTTATAAAAATTGTTGTAAAATTACATGGTCTAACTAAACCGAGCACTTTTAGCCCTCCTTGGCTTGATTCTTATTCTTTATTTTATCCTTCCCTTAGTTTACGAATTAAAGAAGGAGCTTTGAACTATAAATCTTAATCCGACCTCTATTGTTTTGCTTACAAATACGCTCTCAGCTTTTGGTAGCTTTACTTTCATCAGAAATTCATTTTGTGTAATCTATGTTCGAAAAAACCTTTTCAGATATTTATTTAGCCCAGAATTTAAACGATTTCATAACTTTTCTATTGAAGAAAATCCATTTGTTGATTCTGTCTTTTTATTATTATCAATATCATGTGTTGTATTCCAGTGGTTAGGAACTGAATATTTGCTAACCAATCCTTTTTCAAAATTCCTGTTCTTGGTGAATCTATTTATAATCCTCTTTTTTCAATTATAAAAACTTTCCCACCTCTAAAATATTTACTTATTCACACTAAAGGAAAAAATTTGTCAAATTTGATTCACATTTATAAAATTTTTTGTTGGAAGCTTTAATTCCTTTTTGCAAAAATAGTTGGTTGGATCTAAAGCTGCACCAAGGAATCTCTAATATCATTGAAAGTTTCCGAAAGCTATGGAATTATTCTGCCAGGCTATGGCCAAGCAAGCATACATGATGACCGCCGATGGAGGTGTGGTCGGGACTGTCAATCACATCCAAGAAGCTCTTATTGCTGGATCTCTGCAGGGAGCACAGGATATAAATTGATCACCGTCAAGATAAACCTGTTAGCACCAAGGGGCCAACCCTATTGGTCCGGACAAAAGGAATAGCTCATGCACCAGAGATTTTTAGTGCACAACCTGTCAAAATCATTATTTATTTTTGCATTCTCCACTCTCACTCTTCCACCATCCCCACCACCACATGGAGCTTTCGAACACTGAATGTAGAAGACTGGAGAAAGGCGTAAGGCGCATCTTGAGTACCCTTAAGTATGTCCCTTTGGAAAAAAGCGTTGGCTCTATTCCAAAAGGAGTAAGAACTTAATTTTCTTCCTCTGAGTCAAGCTCAGTAAAGTGTACCCGTGGGAAACAATTCAACCTACGAGCCTAAATCTCAGACAATGGCAAAGAGAGAAAGGATCCATCCAAAGTCTTCAATGGAAGCTCTGGAAAAGTCAAGAAAAATGCTCCAAGACACCATCCTTGAAAAGCTGGATCTCAATGGAGCTACAGCAACTCAAGGCAAAGTTTTTTGATTAATAAAATAAATTGATTGATTGATTGATTGATTCGTCACTAATGATGTAAATACTGTCAATGAATTCGAAAAATGGCCTCAATTTAATAGCTAATAAGTATTCAAAATATATTAGAATTTTATAGCAAATTTAGAATTAAAAAATAAACAATTAAAATTGAAAACAGCACACATATTTTATACATTACCAAAATTAATTTTTCTTTATTATTAGCAAAAAATATTAACCTATAAGAGTATAAGATATAAAGTCGAAAAATGCACATTGCGTTTCATTTGAATATAGTGCATTAGAAATAAAGCATTAAGGTGTATTATGTAAGTAAACCTATGAAAAATATATAGATATCTGTTTAAAATACATTGGTAGAAGAGTAAGCATAAATATAATAAAATTGCCGCGTTTAACCAGTCAAACTCTCATACTCGTATAACAGTTAGATATGGAGCAAGAAGACTCATTCTCTGAAGGATATGTATTTTTTAGATCATTTTTCAATTTAGAATAGGAGCAAGAGTAGAAGGAAATAATATGTGAGTTCGAATTGTAAAACATTGGGAGTTTATGGCGTAGAGATTGTTTAGAGTTGGATAATCTAAAGAAAGGGCCAGGCAAAAAAGAGAGAAATCTGGGAGAGGTTCTTTGTTTTTCAAAATTAAAAGAAATAATGCCGTTAAAAATAGCAGGTAATAGACATTTGAGGTACTTTTGATTTATATATATCAGGTAGTTTTAATAATGAATGCTCTTTAAATAAGTGTAAATATGACTAATATATCTTTGCATACATGTTATATGATTTTAAATGTTTTATGTATTATAATATGCCTACGAAAATGTATGTAAACTACTTAGAATATATAAATTATTGTTTTATCAAGAAACTTAACACTTCTTAATTACTATGATTAATAATTAGATGCTACCTTTTTAGCATTTTAATGGTAGTGTGGGCCTCCACAAAATATAAGCCCAGAGCCTAATCTTAATGAAGACAAATCTCTAAAAACAGTAATTTAAACTTCCCTAGCACTAGAATTACTCAGATATTTAAATATTCTAATACAATACCACTCAAAGAGGTTATTAGAAATTTAACTGTGCCAAACAATCCCAAAATAACATAATTTATACACAAATATCTCACCATTTATGTGTATCAAATAGAAAAACAGAACTAATTTTCTTATAAAAAGTAAAAAAGTATCTGCAATGTTGTCTGCCTTTTATATAAATCAAATCGTATACATAAATTATGGTGTAAAATGGGTTATAGTGAAAAAAAAATTTAAGACGTTTTTTCACATCTTCAAACTTTTCTTGTTTTGGTACATCGTGAGTGAAAATTATAGAGTTTGTCTTCCCATCTCCAACCGAGGTTTTGGAAGATAACAACATATTAAATAAAAAAAATGGCAAAAAAATATTTTTCATTCTAAATAATTCAAAAGATTAAAAAAATACATCACATATTTTAATTTGTTTAAAAAAATCAACATTTCCAAAAGTTCTGAGGAGATTTGAATTCGTGTATTAAAGTAAAACAGCACCACTTCGTACCACAGCGTAATTGATTCGAAACCGCGATCAAACCTTCATTATAGTCATAGACACATATATGCTTACAAAAATGAAACTTTTTTTTAATGTGTAAAAACTTTTTACTTAAAAAATGTACCTCGACATGCTTAATTTCATTTGATAGCGACTCCGACTCCTAACTTATCTCCGAATCCATCGTCTTCGCACTTCGACTCACAATTCGCATTCCCGTCAAAGAAAGAGCCGAGCGGTGCTATCCTGCCTCCTTGATGAAATGATTTAACGCTTCCATTCTTACATTATTAGTGAATCAGAGACTTTGATAATTACTAATATCTACCGCTTTTCCAGTATACAAGGCACGTGGGCAGTAAGTGGTCATCATCACAAAATGTTGCAAGCGAAGCACTTAGCTCGAAAGTAGAAATGAAGATGGCGTTTAGCAGATCAAGTGCAAACGTGTATATTTTTAATTAACATCGCGTTTGCTCCATCTTTATACGCACATACACCAGCAGCACATAACACTTTTGAAAATAGCATCAATGTTTTTTTCTCCATGATGCTGAAATCATGCTAAGTAGGAAATCGATGAAGTTAGAAACATCGTAAAATGGATAAGGTCATGGCATACCAGCCAGCAATCCAACAACTATATGAAGATGGGAGGCATTGCTGTGCGTATGTATGTATCATGTATCACTGCTACTCTAAAAAGCAATAAACTTGTAGATGAATTATTATTGTCATTATTATCTTACACAAAGACTTCTATAAATTTTAACTCATTTTACCAGTTCATTACTTATTCCCTTCGCTTTTCAATTAACCTAGAGTATTGTGTAAGTTCTTTTTTCTTTGTAATTTCAAAGATGTGGATTCCCAATCTTTTATATCACTTCACCCTATTGTTTTTCATCAAAAAGGGGAAAATTTTGCACTTCTCCTATCAAAAACTAATGAAAAAATAACTAGTAATAATATTTTAAAGAAATCTCGCTGAGAAGTCATGGATAAAAGTTGAAGGATGTAAATAAGAAAATAAAATGTAAAACATTTATTCAAATCAATTCCTATCAATATTAAGTTTCGTCCACTCGCGTCTTTTTCAGATAAGCACAGTCGTTAAATGCAAAAAGTATAAAACAAGAACACATTTTGTCACATTTTGTGCTTGTTTTATATATACTCTTTGCATTTAAGGGTTTTGTCTATCTGAAGGAGAGGCAAGTGGACACTAAACTTAATATTTATAGAAATTGATTTGAATAAAAGTTTTTCTTTTTGTTTCCTTATTTAGCAATAATATTATTTGAAAGGTAAAAAAGTAATAAAGCTAATTTTTACTAGATATAAAGTAACATTACTAAACCTAAAAAAAGTTATAGGTAGTAATAACAGTATGATACTTTTATTTTCATAAAATTATTGCATTTAGATGGCGTTAATATGTATGCCTTAATAATTTCAAAAAGTAACTTAATTTACATATTTATAATTAAAATGCCAAACAATTACATATTTTTTAATAATAACTAGAAATTTTTTTCATTTATTTTTTTGAATTTTTAGTCATTTATTAAAATTTTCCACTTTGATCAAGATTTAACTCAAATTTATTCAGTAAGCTTTGATTTACTAATCTAAAATGTTTTTTAATTTCACTTTTCGATGATTGGTAGACCTATACAAATTATTAATAAACAACTAACTTATAGATTTAATCTATTAGTAAAATAAATAACAAATGACTCCAATTTATTAGTATAGTAAAGGGTCTTTTAGTTTAGACGACCACATCAAGTAATCACCATTTCGTCTGGCTTTTATAGTTATGTCCTGGTTGCCAAATTCTAAAGAAAATTCCCTGCGTTTATCCACATTTTGTTGTTTATAAAAGAGAACGGAAATAAAAAAAATAAAAAATTAATAACTTAATGGATATTAAGAATAGTTTTATTTAAGCAAAGGAATAAAATTGGCAATATCTGAATAAAATTTTCCCTCTGAATCCTGCACTTTGTTACTTTTGCGCCAAAGAAATTCGCACATATATGAATCGATTAGTGATCGCGCAGTACCGCATTCTTTTTTATTCCGCAAATTTGCGAAAGCCCAAAACGATTCTATAGAGTTAGTGTGTTCTCCAGTTGCAGGGTCTTTGAAATATTTTGACAGTTAGATGCTTGTACCCTTTTAGTGATGTAATGCCAGCTATTTATCGGAAATAATTGTCGTTCCCGGTAAAATACACTCTTTTATTCAGCGGATCTATCGGGAACAGCGTACATGAAGCATGCACCCGTTTCCCGGCATATTCCACCAAATACCCATTGCTAGGGATAAACTCTGCCCACATTGTACTTTTTTCTCGAGAAGCAGGACTCGTCGATTTCAACACGAAGCCCTTGTCCTCCAATTTGCACAGAATTTCGGAGCAGTGAATCCGCGTACACTTCACACATATAATTTTTCCAATCAGTGTACGAGGGGGAAAAAAAAAATGGGGGGGGGGGGGGGGGGGGAATATATAAATTTTTTATGGAAAAAAAAAAATATTGGGGGGGGGGGGGGGGGCCCCCCCCCGTGTACGCTTGTATTGGACATTTTAAAGTGTTTTTTACAAAAATTTTCTGTGGCAAGTTCATGACACCATGCATGAAAAAAATAAACAATCGTTTTAAAAGGTGAACGAGTACCTTCTAACCACGTATCGCGTCTCAGTCCCAACTTAGTTCTGCACAACCTTTTATTGCATCTCCACCGTGATAAATCACGCTTCATTAAATGCCGATGTGCACACAGTCTCTCCGGATGCAACACTCCATTATCTTGTAAGTAACGAATAGCTTTTTCTTCCTTGCTCACTTTTGCAGCCAGTTCGTAAACAGTTAAATAAATAAGCATTAAATAAATAACTATAAAAGGCAGATGAAATGCTGATTACTTGATTGGGCCGTCTAAACGAAAAGACCCAAATAACTCACTCAATAGTATTTATGATTTGCAACTGGTTTAGTATGATTGCTTTTATGATTTATAGTAGAAATTTACTATTACAGGAGTATAAAGATGCATTGCTAACATTACTAGTTTAAATAGTCGAGATTCATTTTAAGTTTTCAGTGACTAGTATACAAGAAGCTTAGATGTTATGACCAAAAGCTGATATCTTTGTGTAAAGACCAATCATATCATTTTACTCACACTTTATGTAGTATTATTTTTTTCCAAAAGTGAAATTTTATAACTAACTTCAGTAAAAAACTAGTAGACTAATTAGCAAATACCTCCTAAATCTAAATATTATTCTTTTAGCAACTATTGTTCTAAAACTTAGAGAGGAATATATTGAAACTTCCATTTTAAGTCTTACTTTTTGTGCACAATTCAAAGACGCAATGACGTCATCGACATCTATATTTTTAAAACGTAATTACAATTTTGTTTCTTCACATTCAATCTTAAACTTCCTGCACTACATTGTGTATTACGTTTTATTATGAATCCTTAAAGCTCTGTAATTAAATGCTCAAAGGTCAGTAAACTAAAGGATATTTTAGGAATCTGGGATTTTACGTAGAATACTTGAAATGTATTCTCTTGAATGGTTCTCTTGAAATTTCAAGTTTTCGCGAATTTCAGTAGGGCAAATCCTACTTTGCTTATTCACAGTGCGCCGACCCAAAAAAATTAAAGTATTCAAAGTTGGTCATTTGAGAATGGGTCAGTATTCGGCAAATTAAGAATCGGAAAACTGCACAAATCGCACATAAAGCCTTAACTTTCTCCATTTAGCGTTGGCGCTAAGCTTTATCACACCAAATTATCACTACATCCCTATGCACATCGCTTATTTGCTTATTCCCCCATTTAATCCCTTATGTAAATACGTTTTTCGCTCTGCTTTTGGAAATGGCGCGCAAAAATGTATACAATTTGCATGCTGCTTCGCATCTTTACTTCTCGAAATTTTAATAATAATAATATTACTATCAATAATGCATGATTATATACTTGCATGCGTCAGCAATTTCTCTAAAATTTTCAGGTAAGCATTTTTCATATGCTTTTATACTCTTACCGCGTTTGCATATATTCTTCACCTGTTTGAGAAGAAATCTTGAAAAAATGCATCTTATCCAAACTTCTTTGCCTCAGGTAGAAGAAAAAAGTTTTCAAAAACCCATATAGCCCCATCGCCCCAGCAACATCTCAAATATATAAAATATTAATTAGCAAGCCAGTTAATGAACAATTAGTTCGCCTTGCTTTTGTTTAACTATGTGCAAAGATGATACTGGAATCGAACGCTAAGACCTTGTATAGGCATCAAGACAGCATTACGTAAAAACCCTAAAAAAAAAGGAAACTAGTCAAAAGAATGTGGCAAAATATTGGTAATTATTTTTAAAGTTTCTTTCTATTATATTTTTTTTCAAATATTGCCTGTATTATTCATTCTCAAATAATGTTAATATGCAGACATCATCATTGTTCCTCTAAGAAATTTTTTTTTACCTTTTTTTTCATATTTTTTTGTTGATAAGGGAAACATTTACCACAAAACTTATAAAAGCTAAAAGTTTACTACTAGTAAACTACAGTTCTGTTAATATTTAATGTAATCATTGAAAAGAGAATTGTCATTATATAAATTTAAAATATTGCGTCTAAAAACATTGGGATACCAGATGAGCCCAAGATCTCCCTGCAACTTCTTGGCACAACTTTGTTTCCCGTCGCCACAGAATACTTTATATTATTTTGTGATAACATTTGGATAGAAAAATTTTGTCACCTCTTGAAATTTTTAAACCTCTTTTCAAAAAAACAATTTTTTTTTCAAAAAAGGTTTTTGAACTGGGTACACTACAGTCAAAAATGGTAACTAATTCGCATGAAAGAGAAAAGTACATGAAAATTTGAGAATTTATTTTAAATTTTATTTATATATTTATATTTATGTGAACTTTTCTCATAACTGCTGAAACTGCAATAATAAAAATAATTGTGTTAGAGAAGTAAAAAATGAAGCAAATTCTGAAGCATTTGAGATTCCATTTGATTTATTATCTACGTACTCTGATTTATCTCAACTTATGTGGGTTAGAATTTAAATTCTCATATAACCATAAGTTTTTAGCATATTTCTTCGTTTCGAATAGAATTCAAGTAATATTCATTTTGTGTATTCCTTTTTGTTCGGTTGTATTAAAGAGATTTTACTAAATTTGAAGAGAAAAGAGAAAAATTTCTCAAGTATATTTTGATTGCAAAATAATGTCCACTTTTTCAAAAATTCTTCAACTTGGTTCGAGTTTGTTGGAAAGTTACACTCTAGCGGCGCAAATAAATTAACCATTTTTTGATTTTATATGTATAATGTACATAGCAAGAAATGTATTAAAAGTATTTTTGAAAGGGTTATTTCTTAATAGCGATCGTTAATCAATTTTAAGCTTATTGGTCTCGAACGTGGTTGGTTCATCACTAATTTCAATGTTTATTGATTTCTTTTATGAGATTTGAAATTTGCTTTAGTTTACTTCAAAAAACACTCTTGAAACGGATTACAAAGATCTTTTACAATATTCTTATTACAAGTATTCCTAGTAAATAAATTTAATTTTGTTGACTAGAAGTTATACATCGGAACTGATGAATGTCAAGAGCGTTGTATTCTATTAAAATTTTGATTTATAAAAATTGAAAAAAACATTGAATAAGGGATTTATCTCTATTTTCTGTAACGAAGACTTGGATAACATTTTGCTTTCTATTGATGCTTCAGTAAAAGATTGGAAATTAATAATAACTTTGATTAAGTATTCAAAAAAAATCTCACATCTGATAAAGAAAATGTATGCCAAATATTTATCTTACCTTTCTGAAGAACTTATTTAATTTAGAATTAGTATTTATAAACAAATATATTTACAAAATTTATTAATTTGATTTGAAAAGTAAAAATTAATCTTCCCCAGTTTCGACAAAAGACGGTCTTCATCAAAGGAAAAAGAAGCATGGGTGTTTCTCTAGATCTCTTTCTCTCAAATTTCTTTTTCTTCTTAAGAAGACAGTCTTTTAACGAAACTGTTCAGGATTCATCTATTTGTTTTAAGCCATTTTAATAAACTTTGCAAATTTCATTCGTTTAAAATTTTTCTTATGTATGATAACTTCATCAAAATATTTTTTTATTTTTAAAAAGAAGATTTAAGCTGAAGGGCTATCATATTATTAAGCTAGGAATACAATATGATACTATGACAATTCTTTATTAAAAAGAAAATATTTCGACTCCTAACTCTTTCAATCTCACAAGAGATCCTTTCCGCCATGAAAGCCGTTGCGTTAGCTTTCTGCTGGACATTAGCTGAAAAAGACTCATATACAGTTGAAATATTCGTTTTAAAAGATTTGTCATATTATGTGCTCGCTTTTATCTAAAAGAATCAGTATAGAAAGAATAAGCGCATGATAGAAATGTTTTACACTGAATCTTCAAATAAACGAACCAAACACCAACCAATAGCAGGATTATTCTTTCAATTTAAAGAAGGACTTCATCAACCAGAAACACTATAAGTACATATTAATTTTCGAAGCACTGAACTTATCAATATTCTTAAAGGCCGATGCGGATATTCGGTCATCGAACATAAATTATTTAAGTACTAAGTATTAGTATTGTTTGTGAAGTTCGCACCCATTCTTTCGAATATCGTGGCCTGTACGGAATGCTGAGTCAAGGTCTACCTGCACTTTCCATCCAACTGAACGCCTAATACCGGCACTCGTTACTGCATAACTATACCTTGATATATATAATTTTACAAGAATGTATGTTTCAAATATATAAATACAACTGACTGATCGATACAATCCTAACGCCAACGCTCCCAATTTGGAAAACAATTTTACTAACAAGACTAGAATCGGATCGCCAGAGCACTACTTAACCGTAAAAACCTTTGAATTCTTCGCTGGAAGAAAACCAGTATAAAAAACCGGGAAAGAAATTATTTGAAATTGAAATATAGTTATGTCATTACATGTGGTAAAGAATCGTTCAGAGCCGACTGTAGCATTGGTAAAAAAATTCAGTTTTTTGATACAAAATGTTTTAAAACATCGCAAGAACTATAGGTGTTACATTTTAAAAACTTAAATCGTTATGATTAATTTTTTTTTGTGTGTTTCGTAATAAATTTATCAAAAACTTTATTATTTATATACTGATATTTTATATTTATTTTTTTATGGATAATTAATTGGATGTAATAGATATTGACACAATTCATAAATTTTGAAGGGAGGTTAGTTGAAAAACTTAACATTTTATTTTTTTTAAATTTAACAAGGTAACTTATTCCAGATAATTTACACTAAAATAAGAACAACTTTCTCGGTTCACGAACATTTACAGTAAAAAAGGACTTCAAGTTACATTAAAAGTTTCTTAGGTTTTGTCGGTTGTGATTTCAGAAGACGTGGCATTTGAAAAGTAACATGTTTAAAATAGATATGCCTAGCCGTAGCTCAGTTAGAGATAAAACGCCCTTTTCTTCATCTTGTGAGACGGCTTTAGAAATAAATTCAGTTTGTTGCAAGCAGTTTACAATCGCTCAAGGTTTCACAGAATCCCGAGATTTTTTAATATATCTAATAGCGTCAGCTAATATGATCTAGTGAGCCCCGTTAGTTTCATGTTGTTCTATAATGTGATTTAGTTGATGTTAGCGAAAATGAATTTTGAAATTTTTATATTTTTCTTCCAAAATTATTTTATTTTTTTATTTCAAAATTTCTTAGTTTGTTTATATTTTTATAAAGACAAAAGTAAAAGAGAATATTATTTCATTTTAAAATTTTCATTATTTGCACATTTTTTAAGCATTAAACTTAAAAATAATTAAAAACAAAATATTTAAATGACAATGGCGGAAAAATGAGGGAAAATCATGATAATAATGATATCTTTGTACTGAAGATTAAGTTGACGGATGAATGAGAGCGAGGGGTGCAAAATGGCAGGAATTAATAATTAAGGAAATCGGATCTGAGTAATTTTATGGCGATAATCGGGGTGGACTATAAATCGGGGCGGCGTTGTTGCGGGTGAGCACTGTATAAAATATTCAAAAGGAAAAGTTTGAAAATGTGGTCATTATAATTTTTCTGCAATGGAATAAAGTAAATCATTATTTATATAAATATAGAGAATATATATAGGATATATATAGTCTAAAAATAAATACAGAATTTATATAGAGAATTTTATATATTTGAGTAAGATGATTGTTACCATTTTTGTAACATAGTTTGTGCATTCAAATGTTATTATGATATAGAAATGGAGGGGCGTGTGTTTTTGTTGAGATTAAACGAAAGTAAGATATAATTCCTATGTTTCAAAAAAACGATCATAATTTTTGGATAGAATAAATAGCCTTTAAATTGATGTTTGGAAAATGATATGTTTTTGAATAATATGGTACAAAACAAAGAAAAGCTTATGAATGGTATAGTTTTTTCAATGAAAACACCAAACTTTCTACTGAGTTTTGTGTATTCAAATACAATGATATAAAAATGGAGGAAGCATATATTATTGTTAAGCTAAAACAAAGATATCATACATTTCTGATATTCATAAAAAGTGATGAATTTTATAAGAGTTCATATATAAGAAATAGACTTTAAAGTTTTATAATGTGTATCCGTTAAGGTATTCACATGACCGTAATTCTTTACCGCCTTGGGTGGCGGTATTGGGCTGCTAGAGGCCATTTTAATATTCTTCGTTTATTTATAATTTTTAGATCCACAATTAAATAAAGAAATAATAATGAGCGTTCGTAAACTGCAGGTTACATTATAAAGAAGTTTTATACATCTTATTAAAAATTGTTCCGCTCGTATTCGATTGGTAGCTATCAGAGCCCAGCGGAGACCCCGATCTTCCCCGTTCCCCGCTGGGAGAGTGACTCTTGGTTCCCTGCGGGAAAGGTTTTAACCCCATTATCGGGGAATTGATAGAAAATTTGATCGTCCATATTCTGCAAATATATACATTATTTACAAAGTCTATCTTCATTACCTTTTTGTAAATATATACATTATTTACAAAGTCTTTATTATTTAAATGATCTTTTTGTAAATATATACATTATTTACTTTTCGACATGGTTTCAATAATATGAAATAATACTGAAAAAATTTGTGGGTTCGTTTCCACGAAATCTCCTATGAAATTGGAATTTATTTCGTATCATACCGTTTCACTAATCGATGCGCCCCTATACTTTTCTATGGAAATCGCAATTTTTTCACTATTCAGTGCGTCGTCAATCAATTTCAATTTCTTTTTTCTCAATTTGATTTTTTAATTATTATTATAATAGTCTTATAAGGCTTTCCAAATAGGTTTAAAAAAAAGACAAAATTACAAAATACTATCGAATTATATATTTTCAGAATTATATCTTAATAAATTAAAATGCCCGGCAAGCAACTTTCAATCAGAAAGATTGTTCAGTTCCGGTTCAAATATTGTAAACAGTAAACGAAGTAGCTTGAATCTAGAAAAAGTGGACGAGTTCACTTTTCTTGGGCAAAATAATAAATCATTTTAAAATTAGCTTAAATAAAAAAGTTTATTTTGTCTTTTTGTTTCATGAAATACTTTTATATTTCATCTTTGAGAAAATTGTTACCCGACCCGCCCGTTCCCCGGGGGTGAGCATCTCCCCGACCCGAACCCCGACCCGAACCCCGACCCGACCTAAAAATTCACCCCCCCCCCCGGGGGCTCTGGTAGCTATCCATATGTTTTGCAATTTACCTAACTTGCTTATACGAAAAGGCATTTTTATGTCTTTTGACCATAAAATCGCAACAGAAATCTGCTTATACTATGACCTGTCTGTTTTTGTGATTTATCAAATTCGATTCAAAATAATGAAAATTTTATCAAAGAAAAAAGTTTCAAAAGTCTGACTGCGCAGAAATATAAGTAAAATTTTTAACAAGTTTTGAAATAATTTTTTCAAATTCGTTTGTGAAAAAAACATTTTTCTAAGTGAAAGCTTTTGAATTAATGCTTTGTTATTAACAAAAATGTAATGGTCACTAGTTTTTTTAGATCGCGCTAGAATTGACAAGTGCTAGTTCGAAGGAACACATTGGCTACATTTTAATTTTATATCTGCTTTTATTTGAAGA
The DNA here is from genome assembly GCA_030549495.1 of Nectonema munidae. Classification (NCBI taxonomy): domain Eukaryota; kingdom Metazoa; phylum Nematomorpha; class Nectonematoida; family Nectonematidae; genus Nectonema; species Nectonema munidae. Next base: position 82,261 of record JAUIRK010000521.1, read on the forward strand.
TCAAAGTATTTTATTGGATAACCTCTACGGTAGTAAGAGTGCTCATTTTTTGAAAACTGTTATTGGAAGGAAACATATGAATTTCAAAATGAAATTTTTTCGTTTCGATTATATCTATATATGACACACAATTAGCTTAAATTATATCACTATGCTTTTACAGAAGGGTCGTTTCTTTGATAAATTGCAGAAATGTGAGCATGTTCAGTAAAGGTTTTGATACTTTTAAACAAAGAAACTAGGATATTAAATAATAATTAATCATATAATAAGGTTCATTAATATAATCATTGACATATAATTGATTCTCGATATTATATGATTTGCACATGAAATGTACATAACAAAATTAAACCATACCCACGGGGTTCAAAGCTCTAACCTACTTATTGTTCTTTGTACATGTGTAGATGTGTAAATAGGCAAAAATATACATTTAAATTTTAATGGACACTGCCTTGCTTATATATTTTAAAAACACGCGCGAAATTTGTATTTACACCAGTAAACGACGAACTTATAGAAACAAATAGGCTGCATGAATCAAAAATTATGTACCATAACGTCAAATAGGATGTAGATAAATGAAATATAAAGGAGATCTGACACTGTTAAATGCTATAGTGCAGCATGAGCTATTTTTATTGCATTCATTACAATCATTCAAAAAAATTGGAGATATAAAATTTTTTGAAATTCAAGGAAATAAAATGGACAGCTGCCATAGAGAAAGAGAATCAGCGATGTAATTGTAAACAGAATTTTATAAGCATTTCGTTGTAACTTCTTTTCCAACTTTAACATTTCTTTTTCTTAAGTTCACTATTTTCTTTATTTGGAATCCCTAGTGAGAGAGGGTCCCTTCTTATACAAACAATTATGGCAGTACTACCTTATACAACCCTTCGGCTAACTCACAATACCAAAGGTAGCATGAGCTATTTGGAGGCTCTTTTGTTTAACATTAAAAGCCCGTAATTCAGATGCAAGGGAATGGAAGTTCGTTTTGAAGGATGTCTTTTATTCTATTCGATCTTTGCTCCGCACAATAGGTGGGATGCCCACCGCTTGAAAAGTTCTATGTCTTTTCCAAGTCGTTCTTTAGGCAATGGAAACGAGACAAAGGTCACGCTTAAAGCTTTAGCCCCTATTGAAATTCCTTTCTTTTTTTTATCATCCAACGAATCTCATTCTTATAAGTTGCATACTCAAATTGATGGCACCTTTAAAAATAAACCTCCTTACCCAATAAAAAAACATTCTTTGTTCGCCAATTCACAAGGTAAGAAGTACCTCACACACACAAATTTGTGGGAGCTTTATTCGGACCATGGTGCGTTTCTTGGCCGGATGCCCTTCCTGACGTCGACCAAATGCCATCAGATTAAACAACAAGAAATTCTATTTCGTGTGCATTGGGAATCGAACCCAAGAATTTTGGAATGAAATATCTAAGGTCTAACCACCATGGCGCCGGTGCCCATCGTTACCCAATAAGGGAAAGGAAACATCCAAAACATTTAGGACATGGAAGAAAATAGGAGCAGGTTTGGCGCATACCTCTAACCACACCTAACTGTCAATATCACACATTTAACATTACCACTATCATCACTCATGAATGTTTTACTAGATCCACAAACCACGTTTAAATGTTTGACACTAAGCTATACATGCTACTAAAAATGAACATTCAAAACTTGAAATTAAATCCTAACTTTGTCAAATAAATGTCTCTTACCTATAACATGGATCTAACTAACTAAACCTCTAACTATTAACCAACTACTGTATTTTTCGGATATATAAGTTGCTATTTTCTTCAACAAGTTACCAGCCTGAACATATCATCCGTTTCGACTTCTTTAAAGAATTTTTAAGTATAAATATTTTTTTAAAATACTTTTTACAATTTATCAAAATTCAATAGTGCTAATACACAATACGGTTAAATCAATCACTTAAAAGATCGATATAAAATTGGCTAAACATGTTTTTGAGCAATTGCCTCTATGACATCATGATAATGCGCAAGGTGGTAAAATTAATAATTATTTATAAGTAACAAACATAATTAAAAAGATAATATAATTCGCTTCTTTTATTGACATTAAAAACATTCAAACATTTCAATGTCATAAAATTTGTCAAATGTTTGTAGAATAATCTAGCAAAATATCATAACTTTTATATTTCACAATATAGTGATAGATCGCTTAAAAGCAAGAGAAGAATTGGGTAAAACCGGGGAAGTAATGCCTCAAATAAGCAATCAGTTTCCATTCCATCTTCGTCTAAATCGCTGCTCAAAAACGTTCTAGAACAGCCATTCTCAACCTTTCCTTCATCATTGACCCCTCGGCTTTATGTATTTCTTATGTATTCCTTTTTATTGTTTAGGACTTTAGGTTTTGTATAAAAATAGTATTATACATTCGTATCACAAATATAAAGAAAAACGAACCTTTCAAAATAGAAAATTATAAATTTAATTTGTATTACAAAAAATAATGAACAGAAACACCAGAAGCATTATTAGTGGGAACACTGCTAATTCATTGAGTCAATCAATTTGTTTATGCGAGGAGCTGTTTCTGACAATGCTACTCTCATATCATCATCGGCTTTCAGGCGGTTTCTTGCCTTTGTCTTTATTGCTACTAAACTTGAGAATCCTGATTCACATAAGTGCCTAGTGACAAAAGGAACAAGCACTTGGAAGGCATGCTGAGTAAGGAGTGGGAATGAATCTGTAAGTTTTATCCAAAAATTAACACCAACTTTTTCAAATTCTTCTCTATGAGTAGCAGAAGATTGAAGATCAATCAGTTCATCTTTTACCGGGCCTCATCTTTTATTTCTGACAGTTCAGTGGCAAAAGGTCTTATTATCCATCTCTCTGTTGGAATCATGTCTTTTGAAAAGTAGCAAGTGAAGTGATTCTTCAAGATATTCAAATGGTCTGTGATGTCTTCATTTACCCCAGGTAACACTCCAGGACCTTCACTAATGACCTCATCCAAATTTGGGAAATTTTCAAAGTTTCTTTGGTGAACTCTCCGTGACCATAAGTCTAGCTTTGTCTGCAATGCTGCCATTTTTCACTTGCTAGTGATGTTCTTTGTAAACATGGTTAAGATGGGTAAATATATCTGACAGGTACCTCAAACAGGCGATGAACTTGGGATCAGCAAAATTTTCACACAGCTTTCAATTCCGGTCACGACGAAACATTTCTAACTCAGTACGGAGCTCAAACACAAGATTTAAAATAAGTCCACGTGAAAGCCACCTCACTTCAGTATGCAATAAAAGAATGGAATGCTCAGAGCCCATTTCATCACAATAAACTTTGAACAAACGGTGATTCAATGTGGGGAACCGAATGAAGTTAACAGCCTCAACAACTTTCTGCAAAACAATTTTCAGATTTTCAGGAAGAGTTTTTGCAGCTTTCTATGAAGAAAACAATGTGTGTGGGTGCATTTTGCTTCACAAGTGCATTGAAGCCTGATCTCACTCCCATCATGCCTGGAGCTCCGTCAGTACAGATTGAGCCAACAATGTCCCATGTGAGATTGTTCTTGTCAAAGAAGTCTTGTATTTTCTGCATTATATCAGTAGCCTTTGTAGTTTGCTGGAGAGGTTCACAAAAGAGAAATTCATTTTTTAGTTCTTTTCCACATATGTAAGAAGTTGTGAAAAATTGACTACATCACAGGTTTCATTAAGTTGCAAAGATATTTTTGCTGGGCTAGATTTGATTTGTTGAATAACTTGTTGACAAATATCTTGAGACATTTCACTAATACGCCGATGAATTGTGTCATTAGAAAGGGGAATGTTTTGAATCATCTGTTTTGCTTTAATCCTACATTCATGTTCAACCATGTCTAAGGCACACGGTTTAATCAGCTTCTTGGCAATGCCATGGGGTTTCTTGGCTTTTGCTATTTGCTGCGCTACATTATAGGAAGCTGCAAGCATTGGTTTCTTCTCAGATTCAAAGCCAAGTTTGGGCAGTGTTCCTGCAGCCCTAAACTTAGCTCTCTTTGCCTCAAATGTAGCACGGTCATCGGATGAATGGACAGGATGTGAAGCTTCCAGATGCTGTTTCAGTATTGAAGGTTTCAGTGACCCATTTCCAAGAACTTTTAAGCACAGCAGACACTGAGGCTTCTCCACACCATCCACAACAACGAAGTCAACGCCAAATTGTACATATGAATCCAGATATGTACGTTTCTTGGACATGACACAATCTAAAAAGAAATAATTATGAATTAGTCATGTGACTAATTCTCCATTCGCTGAAAATATATCCAGAATATTGTCACTCATGACTGATTTTCACTTAACAGTAACACTCTCTGTGGATTTTATCAATGCCAGGCTAATTCTCATTAAAGCTCTCAATTAATGTTTACATTTAATTTAAAGAAATATCATAATAAATGCATACAAACTTGTAGTATTACTCTCAGAACATATAATACTAATATACTTACATAGCAGCAGTAATATACAGCAATGAGAGAATAACTGATCAACTGAGATCAACTGAAATTCGGAACAGCGGTGTTACTGGGCTGCGTTTTAGACAGCGTGCCGGTACGCGCGAAACAATACTCATCCTCTCATGCGCATGCGCGAGTTGCCGAGTCCCTGTCCGAGATTCTGTGGGAAGCAACGAAGCGGCTTTGTTTATGTATGCATGCCCAAATAGGACTAAACAAGATTGACAGACAATCTCCCTTCCTCCCTCTATCCCACACACACACAATTTCTTTGCATTCTCTTTTTCTGATTTTACAAAAATAAATTTATGAATTATTTTTTAAATTATCAGATACTTCAATTATTTGCCCCTGACTACATAATTTTTATACCCCCTAGGGGTAAATTTCCCCCTAGTTGAGAACCTCTGCTAGAATAACTCATATTGTCAGGTCATAAGAAGCCATTTATCGTACCAATTTATCAGACGGAAATGTTGTGTTTGTAGCAGGAGCTGTAGCATAAGGTCTTGGACATGATCTGTAGATATGCTGTTTTCTAGGAGTTGGATTCCACTTTGCAGAGCAAATAGACGTAATAATCAACTGAGAATAGGCGAAATTTATTTTCTCCAGATGAGCTTCTTCTACTACGTTAGGACTTATTACTTTTTCCTGGCCAACAGAACACAACTGAAATCTTGTGACATATAATTGGCAAGAAAAATTGCTAGAAGTAAAAAAAAGCTAGCAAATGGAGAAGCACAAACAATAAAACATCAGAATATTGAGAAACTGGTAAAATCATTTGTATTTGATACTACTGCTTCCAATAAAGAATTTATCGTGGAACTGAAAAAGAATTGAAACTGGAACTTATTTGGATGCTAGGAGTCCTTGGTTTAATCTTTGGTTAAACAGGAAGTTCTGAGAATATTTTGTTTCAGCGCTAAGACGCAGGTGCTTCCATGACTTTATTCCAGTACCAGAAATCATGTTTGAATATTAAATCATGCAAATAAGCATTACTTCAATATTTACCAGTATCTCTAATATATAATCCGCCACAAGTTTAATCTAAACAATTTCTAAATTTATCGCTTTTGTTTCTTGGTTGACTGTCAATCAATAAAATCCTACACAGCATGCAAGGTGGAGGCCATAAGGAATTTAGGCGCTCAAAATCTATCTGTTACTATTTCTGTTTGCAAACTAATTTGCATGAGATATTGGCGAGAACCAATGGCTGTTTGAGCTACATTTCCAACTAATGAAGTCTTCTCATGAGCACATGGCAACGTTAGCACATGCAGCAATTAGACGACATCTATGGTATCTTTCAGAACATTTCATCAGTCTAAGATTTTTTGATGACATTATCGATACAAGAAATATGGTACAGACCTGCAAAACACAAAGAAAGAAAACTTTCTAAGGCGTGGTGGCATAGCGAATGAAACTCCTATCACGAATGTTGCATCATTTGTTTCTGAGCGAACATTGCATATTTTTGATACTCTTGCACAGAATGGTAAAGAAAGAGTATAACTTTTTGAAAAAAGGATTGGAAACATGGAAAGACAATGAAGTCTTCACTACAATGAGAAATGTTTCTAAAATTATGAAGGTAGAGAAAGTTATTGCTCTCATTGAACACTATAATATGTCTATAACCCAAAATGAAAACCAAAAGCAGAAACTCCTACAGGTTGTTCATGCTCTTTGCATTACGTTCGCAACAGCAAGCAAAGCTGCTATAATGAAGAATGTGTAATCGTGTTCTAGAGTGATTATTTTGTATTTTGTTCAATAAAAATAAACATCTTTGTTATGTATTTCTATAGCGACACAATAACCGTATTTTAGCTCGAATTAAAAAAGACGACATTCGGTTGACCTCTACGTAGAACCTACGTTTTACGTACCCTGATTTTACGTTCCCTGGATTTTACGTCCTCGCCAAATGATCGATGACGTCATCTTTTTGTTCATTAAATGCATTATTAATACGTTTTTTCTTTGTTATTTTATGTATTAAAAAGTTTATAAAGGTTAATAAATTATTGTCTTTCAGTTAATGCTGGTTGTCTTGCAGACTAAGTTGAGTATATTGATAAATAATACACATACACTGATATTTTTTATTTAAAACTTTATTATGAAAACAACTCAACTTCAGGGATGATCATCCAACTTCACTGTAATAGTCTTCTTTAGCTGTCATAGTCCCTCACGTCGTACACGGTGTGACCATGTGTGATCCAGGCTAGGATTTTCGTGTTGTATGTCAATTTAAAGGTCAACCTGGATTTTACGAATCCTACGTTTTACGTCCGCCGTTCGGTCCCGTACCGTACGTAAAACGTAGGTTCTAATTCTATAAAAAAATTTATGATATGTATTCTGTAACAAATTGTCTAAAATAAACCTTGTGAAGAAGATTTATAATTTAATTTTTTGGACCACCCTATGTTCTCTTTTATACAAAAGTGTTGCATGAAATCGAAATTGTCTGGCTTACTTGTCCTCAAATCGCTAACTGATCAAATGTGCCGTGGATAACTATAAATCTTAAAGAGATGTTTCCTTTTCAACTTTTTGTCGTTTGGGCGTTCTTCCTTTCACGTTTTTTTTGAAAGTTTGATGTGAAGATATCAAGCTGGAGTTAAACCAAACAGATATCCTCTTACTGTGACAACTACAGCAGAAGCAGTTTTTATTATAAGTACACGGGCTTATTCGTGGACTTACTGTAATGAAAGCGAGCGAATCACTCTAAGTAAATTAGCTAAGTATACTTCAGGGATATAACGTTCTTTGTATTGAAGATGCCTTGAAATCATAAGTGAGCTTTTTACTAAACCAACTTCATCATATCGTTTACTCGTGTAGGTAAAATTTAAATTGATTTAATTAAAATACGTGGTCACAAGCGTAGTTTTAACGCTTTCGGCACCCGTGTGACAATTAAACGAAATACAGTTAAAAGTTGTCATACTAATAGGCATAACAGCTAGTGTTCAAGGGTGTTATCGCATTTTCATTGTGTTATCGTACGTTATCTTTTTTCTTATCGTGACTTTTTTCCTAGAGCCGTGGAACACACAGTTATCATTAAAATAAAATCATCTGCTTTAAATATATACCAATTTAGTTCTATTTTGTCCTTTTGCAATTCTATTTTGTCTTTTTGCAGTTCTAACTAAATAAGCGCATGTGTTTTTTGAAATAATATTAAGTGAATTAAAAAGATATTTTTAAATTAAAGTGCAAAATTTTTTAATTAAAAAAGTAAATAAAGATTTGTAATAATTTAATTGCTAATACATTGTGAAAAATGTAGAAAATTTAATTTTAAAATATCAAAAAGTGTTTAAATAAAACTGACACATATCAAAACAGTATAAACATAAAGAAATGAAAAGATTGAATTCAGATAGAATTGCAAAAAGACAAAATAAAATAGCAAAAAAACCAAACAGAATGTTCGGGAATGGTTGTGAGTTTTTCGAAATTTCAAAAAGATGATTAGTTTTCAAAATTCTAATTGAAAGGGTTGGGAATGGTTCTGAAATTTTCAAAATTATCCCACAAATGTAATTCGAACAACAACAAAAATTTTTTACTATGTGAATTATTTTATCAAGAATGACATCTATTTTTTTTTTATAAATTTATATATTGATTAAATATGAAAATATATATGTCATGGGTCCTCATTTTTTTAAATAGAATTTCTAATCTCTTTATCTTATTCGATTCTATTCTAAATAAAACAATGGAATCGAAAAAAATATATAATGCAATCGTAAAAAGATAAAATCCAATATAAAAAAGATAAAACTAAAACGGGTATATATTTATATATAAAAGAGCCCATTAATTATCCACTTTTCAAAAAATAGGAGCCTTGGAGTTTAAGAAAAAGAACAACACATTCCATTTTCCTACTTTCCTATTCTTTTTGTTCACTTCCTCTTTACAATTTCTAGAAGCCGGGGGATGCAAATATTACAATATTTCATATTTTGTCAATAAACTATTTTGCATATTTATCGGCGCATAACAAATACTTTGTTTACTTCACAGCACAATTTCGCTCAAGCTCTGTGAAAATTGATGTTTCTTTTGTAGGCACGAAGGTCACTTTTGTGGCTTTTGATCAAATGCGGTATTGGCGCTATGTCTTTTCCCTTCTGTGCTTCATCGGTCTCGTACTGCTCTACGCTCTCCGCTCTAATCTCTCCATCGCCATTCTTGCCATGACAAACCCACCTACATCAGGCAACAGCCAACCTCAAAAGAGCTCGGTACCTTTTACTATAAATAATGACGAACTTCACTGACGTCACACATTTTTATTTCCAGCATATTTTTTTGCAAACAATAGTGTTACTCTAAATCCAGCTACAGTTTCAATCATGGCTTTTTTACATTAAAAACGACCCATTTTCTAATGTGTGTATTTTGTGAAGTGCATTTAACGAGAGTACTTCTGTAAAGTGAGGAAATAGGGTGAGATTTGTCTTTTATGAGTTTAATCCTTTTTAAAATTTCTTTCAGAATAAGTAAAATTTTATTAAGTACAAAAGGACTTATAAATTCTAACAAAAATTTATTTCTTGAATCGTGAAAATTATTTCACTTTTATTTTGCCGTCCTCAAAATGAAAACTTATTTTTGTGTAAACATATTATTATTACAAATTTAAGACATGGAAAAACCTTAAATTTATGTAAAAAAAATGGTGATAACGCCATCTATAATTTTATAAAATTAAAACCAAATTTTTGATATGAAAATTTTATGCTTTCCTAACACTTTTCAAACCGCAATCATTGAAGTTACTAAAAATTTTAATTTGGATTTTTTGTAATATAATTTGGAGGGTTAGAGGAGGCAGGGTTCGTGCATTAAAGCCCAAGGTATCGGGTTCGTATCCAGGATCAAAACTTTTATGTTAATATGCACAATCAACCCAATTATACTTTTTTTATGAAAAGACCACAAGTTACCTGATTTTACATTTGCAGCATATAATTTTAAATAATAATAATTTATAAAATATCTAAATTTACGGAAAAAAATATTTCTTCCTTCCAAAATATTTTGTCAATTTTTCTTAGCGAATAATAAATCAATTTACATAATGAAGATAAATATGTTAACTTTTAATTAAGTTTGCGTAATTTTATTACTATTATATGTTAAATTTTAATTAAGTTTGCGTAATTTTACTACTTGATATTGGAAAATTAATACACCTTTTAAGAAGTAAAAAAAGATTCAGTCTACTACCTTAAAATGTTTTTGCCTCTTTACCAGGAAAATAAAAAGATCTCTGAATAAAAAATTTTTTGATTTGAATTTCAGAAGAAGAATCACCTATCATTAAATTAAATCTTTTATTGAAGGAAGCTTCCTTTATTTTAAAGAACTTTCGTACTTTGAATAAAAAGCCAAAAAACATTTTTAAAATTTCCAATTTTTAGTTTTATATATAATTCAACTAATATATTTAGGTTTTATATATAATTTTTTTATTTAATTTAATTCATTTTTATACGGTATTGCAAGTTAATTTGTTTTAAAAAATTATTAAAATATTTTAATTAATATATGCAAATGCATATTAAGACCATCTAAATAAAATAATTTAATAAAAAGTAATTCATTGTAATTTAAAGTATCATTATGGATAAAATTATCAAGGCATTCAATATCTAATAAAGGTTTAAAAAAGTAAAATTATAAATTAATTAAGATTTTTTAAAATTACTATTCCAAAAATGTCATTTTTAATTTAAAATTTATTACTTACCAACAACGTCCTGCGTATTACATTCACACTGGCGGATTTAAAGGGGGCGGAACAGGCGTACGCCCCCTCCCTTAAAATTGCATTGCTAATTGCTTGGCATTTTTTTTATCTAATTCTTTTCGTAGAACTCAATTATTATGATGATTTCTGCAACTCATTTTTTAGATTCAATCTTTCTGTAAAGTGAGAAGCCCTAAAAAGTTTTTTATGTTTCAATCGTAGTTAATTGTGACACTTATTACTTTTATATCATCCAATAGAGATATTCGATTAGGAATAAATTCAAACTAACTTAATATAGAATACAGATGAAGGCTTAGGCACAAATTAAAATGAAAATGTATTTTCCATTTTTGGTATAGTAATTTCAACTATATAATTAGTAAATCAATATTTAATTAATTTACTCTTTAAATAGTAATATACTAATAGTATATACTACTTATGCATTTTTAGATAGTAATGTAACTTTATATTGAGTAAAAATTAACTTGCTTATTTTTTCAGTATATGAGATGCATCTTTCTTATTTTTTTAAATCTTTTCTGCTTTTACAGTACGACTGGGATGTAAAGACGCAAGGCCAAATCCTCGGTTCCTTCTTCTACGGATACATTCTGACTCAAATACTCGGAGGTTACGTAGCGACGCGATTCAGTGCCAAGCATACATTTGGTTTCGGCGTTTTCTTGACTGGCAGCCTGTCTCTCTTAACCAAAGTCTTTTCCGATGTTTCATCACTTCTCTTGTGCATTTTGAGAGTTCTAGAAGGAGCTACACAAGTTTTTTCATGATATTCTTTAAATTTTTTTATCGTCATTCATTGAAAAAAGAACAAAAGTGAAAAGATATATAGTCGCAAACGGGAATCGAACACACACTAACTGGATCGAGACATCACCCTCCAACCACTAAGCAACCTCCTTTGCATTTTTAAATTGGAAAAAGTTGGATTAATAATAATATTCATAATGAACATTATAATAATGTAAAAATGAAAATATTAAAACCATTTATATGCATACTGTAGTTGATTGAAAATTAAAAATAAAAAAGAAAAAATTATATACACGTAGTGTAGAAGATAAATTGTATACTCGCATGTGAATAATGTATGATATATAAGGATGAATGTGAGTAAATAATTTGATTGACGTTATCAGAGAATGAAGCCCATCCAAAACCAGTTTTTTCCAACTTTTTGGGTATTATCATTTGGAAGCAGGCTGTTGTTGTTCACGTTGAACTCATTAAGCATAGCCTAATGGAAAAATTATTACTTGTAATTTCGAAGCCTTACAAGTCTCCTGTATGATTTGACGTCTCTATTACTTTTATTCTGATTTATAATAAAATTATTTTACATAATTAACCGGTTAACGTCCTGAGTCGAACATTGTCGACCTTTCAGAAATAGGAATACTTTGCGTTTATAAAAGATTTTTAATACAAATCTTCTGTTTTACATTGGATATCTTCTGATTAATCTGGTTCTTAACCGGCTAAACTTCAAAATTTTATTTATTGAGAAATAAGCTCTTTTTATTTTGCATGCAACCATTATTCTTTATAAGGCCAAACTATGAACGCTTTTGTTCAAACGAGGCTTTTGTGACACCTCTTCTTCAAAAGGGTTTTAGATTTGAAACGTTTATTTGTTTCTCAGAATCTTGACATGGTGGTTTTAGTGTTTTTTTCAGATTTTGGGAAGTTAGCAGTCAATAGACACTTTTACTTAGATTTAGATTTTCTTCAAATACACCATTTCAAAAAATTTAGGACACACTAATTTTTACGTTGTTTTCATTCCAAGTTGAGAAAGCTAGCGAATTTAGTTGAAGACACGCTTTCGAAAGTTTGATGAAAATTAACAGTTGGTCTATCTGTACCACTTTAAATATCATATAGAGAAGCATTTTGATGTTGAATATTCTTAATTCTTTGAAGAAAAGCTTTTTTTATCATCATAACCCATTAAATCGTACTAAAGACTGGTAAAATCAAGTAATTCAATATAAAATTACATTAACATAAAGAAATCATCTGCTTCCTTTTGAAAGAAGATGGGATCTAATGGATTAAGAAAGGAAGGAGGATTATTAAACGTGTCTTTAACTCATGTGTTCCATTGAATTATGTATTTTAATTAAATTTAGCAAGGTAAGGCAGAACTTTTACGCTTTTTGGCATTAATCATTTTACAATCAAAATGCTGATGACTACTGGTTTGCTTTCTTTTCTAATATTAATTTGATATATTCAACCGATTATGTCTATAATCATACAGGCGAATTCTTAATTTTAGGCAACTTTTATATCACATCACTTAATTTTGTCTAGTTTATCTTGGATCAAATGTGTTAGAATAGACGATTTTTATTTCTTAGGATACACGTGGTCCCGCTGATCCTCAAAGTATTAAGAGAAAACAAAAATTGATTTTACGTAGAAAAGTTTTCGATTTTTTAGACACTAGATTTGACCTTTGAACAGATTGGATATCCATGATCTTTACTCCAAATATACCATTTTGGAGACATATATATGTTAATTGTGCACGCCAGCGTGTTGCAGCTTTGTAATAGAGCAGTTTTTCACAAAGTCGAGGTAAATTAACTTCTCGGATTTGTTTAACAGGTTTTCAGGTGTAAGAAACGAAATGGAATCAATATAATTTATAATTTACATTTTTACTAAATAAATGCTTTTAATAAATTTATAGACACGCGTTTATTAATATTCAATAATTATAAATTAAAAATGAAATTCAAATAAAATGCCATATCCTGAATGCATAAAACTCAATTTATATCAATAATTTTTTTTCTATATTTATTATTTTAAAAATATATGAAAATAAATTGTGGGATCTAAAATTTAAAATATTTATGTGTTTTCAGTGAAAAATTGCAATAATAATGATGCTTTTTTGTTTTATATCATAATTCAAAACATATTGCAATCATCCCTGGATTTAGTGTAAAATTTTGACAGAACATGCGAACGACAAACCCCCAAAATCTGGTCGCCCAATTAAAATTTAAGTATCCCGTAAATAATTTAGAAATACTAATTAATCTAGTTTCATGAAAAATATTATATAATCACTAACTTTGAAATACTTCTAAATTATGTTGTTAATCTTTGATTTTTGAAAAAAAACATTAATATAACACAAATTAGAAAATCGAGAAAATAAAAAGAAATTAGCTTGGATCTACAACGCAAAACAAATTTACCGAATATAATGTGCTAAATAATGTTTTGAAAATTTCAGGTTTAAGAAGAAAATCAATCAAAAATAAAATTGTTGGCAATGAACAGTAAATGATAAAATAAATTGTTTATTGAAGAAACTAATTAATCAAAAAAAGAATTTCTAACATAACGAAAATGATAATACTTGTGTTTCATCGCTTCGACAAGTGCACTTAATAATATTTTTCTCTCAATGCCTATGGTATGTTATGTTTATTGTTTGGAGTCAGGCCACTTTATGGTCCACTCTAGGTCTCTGTTGCAACATTCTGCTTCAATCCAGCCTTAATAATAGTTAGTTTGGTTCAGGCAGATCTTATGCCGAAAATCGAGTCCCGTTATAGAAGAGAAATAAAGGCTTTTCTTACGTATATTTCGTGATCATCTTTTTCAACACATAATCTTGAAAATATATTATAGTAGTGACGGTTTACACTTTACAGTAAACTCGCACAAAAGCCAACTCGACTCTTTGCAATATACCAAAATTCAAACTGACTAACTAATCAACAAACAAACAAACAAACTTTCTATCTTCTAATTAATTAAAAAAAATTGAAGCGAGTTTGTAAAAGTCTTTACTTTTGCCCTTCGAAAATATTTCTTAGCGTATTATTCTGATCAAGATTACTTCATAATGAAATTATTACAATGGGGATTATAATCATAGTGTTATGCGGAAATACTTTGCAACAAATAATGGCAGTGACTCGAAATGTTTTACGTTACTCAGGCAAGGAACTGGCAAAAAATTTTATTCTCTTTTACAACTTAGTGTAATATAAAGAAAATGGTAAGATACTTGAAAAACATTTCATCGTTTCTCCATTTATTCTGTGCTTCTTAAATTTATGCACTACTCTATAAATCAATTATATTAGTTATTTTTTGATTGATCAATAAATAAAGCAAGCCTTCATTTGATTGAAGCTGCTTCCATCTATATTTATATCAGCTTCAGAGTTGAGTTTTTATTCCATTTATTGTGTGCGTTCATTTATTCTTTATCTTTACATCTAAAGTATAATTATATTAATTACCTCTTTCAATCTAGGCTAAAATTGAATAAAAAAAACAATCTGTTTTCTTCAGTGGATCTTAATGATAACCCCCTTCTCCTTTTTGGTCTTTAATTGCAGTAATTTGATCCGGCCAATACGTGTTATAACCCGATTTTGTCGGGTTCAATCTACACAAGGTCTGTTGCAGTTCAGGTATGCAGGTTATGAGGAACGGAAAGACGGGGACGGTATATTGAACGAGCTTATGGGTGGTATTAATATGATTTAATTTATTGTTGTGTTTAAAAGGGAGAGAGAAAGCGCGCAAAAGGAGGCAAAATACAAAGTTTAGGCGGAGAGTGAAGAAGGAGGATTGATTAAAGTCGAGTGTTTCAATTTTTTAAAAATAGTGAAAAGCCTTGAAAAGAGTGTCTCGACTTTGTCCTCGATTCTAAAATTAAACCAACTCCTCTTTAAAAAAAATCTGGTCGTGTGAGCAAATATTTATCTGCATTTGGCAAACGGGCACAGCCTAAATCCAGGCCTAATTGGAATACATAACATTCATTAAAATGTCAATAGAAATGTTTTTTTACATCAACAGTGGGGAACCTTTTTGTGCATGAATATTTTGACTGTTGAGATACCATTTTGATATCAGGCTCTAGCACAGCACTTCATTCTTTCTATTCGTCCTTCAAATGCTCCTTCGTCAACTGTGTCCTCAGGGAATTCTTGATGTGCATCAAGTACGAAAATGTTATCCTCACAGTAGAAAAGCACAAAATCAGTCATCTTACGAAGATGAAGATATTCCCCCACTTTTTCCCTTTTTCAATCAGTTTTTTACTCTCGCAAGATATCTTACTCATTTCGACGCACTCCATTTGTAGCTCTTCTAGAGCTTCTGATCAAAGACCATTTAACCAAACTTGATGCGGCATATGGCTCTTCCTAATTAAATTGTAAAAAATTTATATTGAGCAGCTAGATTATTGAATTAAGGAATAAAGTATCATTGAAGTTAGAATAAAATAATATATTTTAAATTTTATTTATATTTTGTAAAATAATTTTGATAAAAAATTCTTCTCTCGTCCCTATATATAAGAAAGTACTACAAACAATTTTCATCTTTGTAAAAGCGCAACGATATATCCAGTATACTATCAAATTAGCTATGCTATGAACTTGTAATTTTTTTACCAGCACCCTAACACTCTAATCCCACACTTCTTTTCGCTATGTCTTTCTATAAAACTTGTTTTTGTTGCCTGCGCCCATCTTTTTTATCAAATATTTTCATTTTTACTAACATTATTGTTGTATAATTCTATTCTAGTTATGTCTACTTTTTGATCCTTTAACGACCAAAGTCGTCTATTGTCGACGTTATAAAATAAACTGGTCTGCTTATATCAATGTTTTTTAATAAGAATTTTCTGCTTTGCATTAGATATTCGCTTGATTATTATTCTGCTTGTTTTTTGAACTTGCGTAAATTTGACACTTGCCAATTCTAATGACTACAAGGATGCATTGTATTTATTTGTTTTCACTATCTTTACTTGAACAATCTTTAGAATCTTCCTTATCAGTTGACCCTTTTTCGTAATCAGTTAGAAATTTTCCCATCATTTAAAACATTTTTCGTTTAATTTATCTCTTAAAAAATAGATTCTTCAAATCAGATTTATGTAGGCATACCGTCTATTTTTAAAGTAGCGAGAAAAAAGTTAAAATATTACAGACGAAAAAAAAAATGTAAAAAAAACTAATTAATTAAAAAAAAGTCGAGAATATAAATCATGTTTATAATAAAAAAGATAGTTGAACTATTTGCGGCTTCTCACACATAAAACACTGTGTACATAAATCATTTAAAATCTTTTTCTCAAAGATATTTCTGCTTGATTTGTTTGTTCAACTCATTTTTAGGGGATCACGTTTCCAGCCATGCATGCGTTGTTATCTCGGTGGACTCCATCAACAGAAAAGAATCAACTCGTCACTTTTATATATGCTGGTACTTTATATTGTCTGCAAATGTTTTCTGAATTCACCATTTTGATTCTCTTTCAAGGTGCTCCCATGGGAAATGTTATTTCTTTTCCTCTTTCTGGGTATTTGGCCGAAAACGGGCCGTTTGGTGGTTGGCCATCCATATTCTATTTGATGGGTAAGTCGGCTAAATATCATATTTCACTTTACCCCAACTGAAAGTTCATTTATTTCCATTTTAAATAACACTTTCAGTTTGCCATAGTTACCGTTTTTGAAAGACATGTAATTTTATCTATAACATTTATAAATTTATACTCCTTTTTATGTTTTAACTTAACTTATTGGAAAAAAGGTTGTCTATTTCAACAATTGTTTCAATGGGGCTATTTTGAAAATTGTCTAAATTGTCCAAATTATGCATACTATTTTGTTTACATATTTGGCACCTAATATCCTATTGAATTTTCGTGATAGGGTTTCACCTCATCCTTCTACACCGTTTTATGAAGATATGCGTGTAATGGGATGATTGTACTGTGTGAGTACCAAGAAAGTTTTTTTTTGAACATTTCAGACTTTTTAGACTGTCATTTTAGAGCAGTGTTTCCCAAACTGTGTGTCGCGACACAATAGTGTGTCGCAAAAACTTTCCAAGTGTGCCGCGAGATTTTTTAGAAATAATAAAAAGATACAGTTATCCATCAATTAGCACAACTTCGATTAACGCGATTCAATTATTAAATTTTGAAAACTTTTTGTTTTCTTTTGGCATTAACCTAAATCAAATCCAAAAAGCGAGAAAGACTCCTCGGAATTGACGATCAAATGCGAGTTTGCTTGTCGTCATTGGACCCTTGGTGGAATTTAATTTCTTCTCGAAAGCAAGCTCATTTGTCACACTGAATAAAATTTTATAAAATTTCCTTCTGTTGCTACTTTAATCTTAATGTTTAATGGATTACAAGGATACTGTTAATTATAATACTTCATTTAATAGTTTTTTTGAAATATTTGCTTGGTGGTTTATCGCGGCTCAAAAAAGATAGGGAGTGTAATTTTGCACTTATTTATTTATCTTCACTGTGTAAATAGGAATTTTTTGGAATAATTTAATAATAATAATTATTCCATATATAAAATAATAGTATATCCTCATATACTTAATATGTATATATTACTTATAAATTATATTGTACCTATATTAATTAATGTATCTCTTTTGGTAATGTAATGAATTTTAAACATATATGTTTTTTATTGCCACTGTTAACATTCTTTTTATGATAAAATGCCCAACTTAAATATTAGCCAAATATTTTATCCGTGGTAAAAAATTTCACGCCGAACTTATATAGCAAATATTTAAAAATAAAAAATAAATGACAAAATGTTAGTTCAGCGCTATATTATCATCGTGTAAGTTTTCCAATCAATCTCGATATTTGACGCGATGAATGCATCTATGTGATTTATTGTATTGATTAGATTGGAACTAATTTTTATATTCTGGTTTTGATGAAACTATTTCATTGTACGAATTTTGTCAATTTTTATACCTTTTGAAAATTTTTGCAAGATCAAATTTAATTGAGGGGAGGATTCAGTCGGGCACAAAAACCATTTGGAGATGGAGGGATCTCAGTCCTAAAGGGCACAAAGGCCTAAAAAAGACATCTTTCTAAAGTAAAAGCGGCACTCTTCAATCACATAATACACCTCCCCTCCCTCTCTCTACCTCATAAAGAATGTCCTTTTGATCAAAATTGCAGGTGAATTGTGATAAATTTGGACAGCTGCTTATGCCAGTTACTTTGCATCCTGTTGGAAATGAAACAAACAACCCACGTGAATGGGGACATGTAGGTTACACTGCAAATAATCAAGAACTGTCTTATTTTGCATCTCTCATCAATGCAATGAGTGAGAGATTTTAGTGGGAGTTTGCAATTGTGCACTCAACCACAATAATACGTTTCGCACTAATACCCCCTAGCACTTACTCTGCCAAAACACCAAAAGAAAAACTGAGGTCTTTTAGTGACTCTTACAAGGATCATATGCCAGTTTCCCTGTCTGTTAAGACTGAAGTATAAATAGAAAATCGTTAATATTTACCAAGTACACTGGAAGAACCCTAACCCCAACCCTAACCCTAACTTTCGCTAATGTTCATACCAACATCAAGGGCTGCTTGTATGCTATCTATCTTACCAGTAACTACACATAATAACCTTCAAATGAAAAGAATTAAATTGAAAAAATTAAGCTTCAAATGAATTAAATAAACTTCAAATTAAAATAACTGTGCTTTAATTTAGAAGACTAAAAGTTGAATTAAAAATTTATTTAAATCACATATTTTGTAATTACGAGTTCATGCATTTGCTTAGAGTTACAGAAGTATAATATTTAAAATTATTTATATCATTGTTTTTATAAAAAAAAGTGAAAGAAAAAAAACTTTCATTTATATAAATAAAAATGTTTTATCAAATTGACAATTTTTAGAGAAAAACTTTGCAAAAAATAGATGATCGAATAAATGGCTACTAAAGGAAAGATTCGAGAAAGAAGAAACAAACATTTCATTCTCGATCTATGAATTTTAGATATCCAAAAAAGTGGAATTTTTTTTCCCCTTTTTCGAAGGGGGTGGGGTAGGTTTGGTTTTTTTAAATAAGGGGGGTTGTTTTGAAAAATGGGTGTTTAAGGGGGGGGGGGGGGGGAAAGGTTGGGGAGAAACTTTTTTAAAAAAAATTTATAAAAAAAAAAAAAAAAAAAGGACAATATTTCAAAAAAAAAAAAAAAAAATTTTTAGAAAAAATTAAAATTTTTTAAAAAAATTTTTTTTTTTCAATCCCCTTTTTTTTCTTATTTTTATTTAATTTTTTTTAAATTTTTTTTTTTTCTTTTTTGATTTAGTTATAGAAATCTCGCTTCTACCAAGAATTATGAGTCAAAGCTTATAATAGTGTAATAAAATATGCATGTTAAAGATGAACAGAGAGCGCAAAATAACGTATTCAATGTAGGAATAGCATATTTGTGTCGTTCTAGGTATGGCTTCTTTTGTGTGGTTTTTCGTTTGGCTCTTCCTCGTATTCGACACCCCCTCCCAACACCCCTTCATCAGCATTGAAGAAAGGAATTACATCGAGACATATTGCGATGAAGATATCGATCAGCAAGTTTTCTTCGTAAGAACTTTTTTATTACATCTTGGATCGAAGTAATTCACCGCGGTGACTTTTTTAAATGTGGAGGATTTCTCCCTAGTACTATATATATTCGCAGGTAAGTAGATATGAAAAAAGTTTTAAAAATATCAAAATATTTCTTCCACGAAAATTTATTAAAATAAGAATTCATGGTAATCTCCATGGTAAATACGAAAACTGAAAAAGTTTTATCATCAAATTTATTTTAAATTATGGCTATGTTTTATTTCCTAAGCATAACGTAAACCTTCATCAATGAAAATACCCTTTAAGATGCTGTACATATTTCTTAATGTTCTGGTCCTTTTTACCTTCTATAATTTCTTGTTTATTTAAAATAAATATTAAAAATTTATCTATTTGAAAATTTTTTGATATATTCCTCAAATTCATTTTTAAAAAATAATTTTTTTGTATTCCTTATATTTTTCACGCTCACTATCATATAAATGATTATTAAAATTTTCTACAAGACCTATGAAACAGGGCGAACAAAATCAATAAAGTCAAAAAGTGAATATTCTTAAAAAACAAATAATCACTGTAAACCAATTTTAAACTAGTTTGACCTATATTTTTTTCAGTTTTGGGTTTTTTAGGTCAATAAGGTCAAAGAAATTTTTTTAAGTCAATAAAAAGTCAAAATTTTATTTTGTGTAACACTCTTATTACAAAACCAAAAAGTAAAATATTTTCAATGATTATTATTTCATGTATAAATAGTTTATCATCTTTCAAAACTTGAATTTACACGTTTTTCTTAATTTTAATTTATTTTTCAATTTAAATTTCCTTTTAATTTTGTTGTTGAATAAAAAGCTGAAATAAAATGAAGAAAATATAGAAAGAAAAATTTTGAATAAAACCGGCTTTAAAAAATTTCATAGATACACTCGTTTTAGGCCTAGGGCGAATAAATGTCAATAAAATCAAAAAAATTATTTAAAAAAACACAAAAAGTCATTGTAATCCTATTTTAAACTAGTTTAAACTATTTTTTATTCTCTTTTTTAGAATTTTTAGGTCATAAATTTCAAAAATAATTTTTTGCGTCAACAAAATTTTTAAAAACTATTTCTAAAATAATAAAAATATTATATATTATTTAAAATTTTTTTATTAATCTAATATAATCTAAGGAGTCTTTTTAATTGAAAAAATTTCAAATTTTTCTTTAGGTCAAAATTTTCGTGGAATAAGTCAAAAAAGGTCGAAATTTTTTGATTATAATGTCAAAAAATAGGATTTTTTACGTGAAAAATTATTTTGCCCTGCAGTTCTGAACAATATTTAAAAGAACATAAGTAGTGATGTCGAAGTTAAAAGAAATATACGTGTTGCACATTTTCCTTATTACTTTATATCTAAAAAGGTTAACTTATATATAGCGATTTGCTGATGCACCCTCTAGGTGTGTAGTAAGATTTTCTTAGACCTACTCAGGTATTAGGGTATGAATCCCTGTAGTGGACTCACTGTACAAGGAAATTTATTTAGGCGATTAAACTTTGTTCTTTGTATAGCCGTATATTAAATTTTGATGAACCTGTTGTCACAATAATAAGAGGAAGGAATCGATTTTGCCAATTAATATAGCAATAATAATTTTTCTCTTCCATGTCTTATTGCACATCACTTATTTATTAGTTTGGAAAAATATATTGCTTTTATATCAATCATAGAATAGAAAAGATGAAACAACGTATTATTACACTTGAAGTAAAATAAATATAACAAAACTTTTTGAATTGATTCGTCTTCTTATCCAAAATAGCCAATTCCATTAAGATAAAAGAAATAAACTTCCTTATAAAAATTTTATGTTATTTAAACTAAAAAGGGTATTTAATAGAAAGGTTCTTTTGCATCTCTAATACTCAGAATTACGTTTATTATAGAGTCCTTGTAGATTTTGCAAAATCTTTATTGCAAAGGGGCAGGGAGGGCAGTGGGTCCCACGCGGCACAATTTATCTGTATTAAATATATCATAATACAATTGAACATATATATAGAATTTAAAATTATCGTTGTTACAAGTTGTCTTCGCATTTGTATTATTCAGTTTTCTGCGCTTTGAAGAGTTATTAAAACTTTAATAGGCACGTCTTTGTGCTAGGTTGGCCACTGCTTGCTTGTTTATTATTCTTTCTATCGATATCACCTTGGTTTCCATGGGGAGTTATATTGGCATGAATTAAAGGAAATCAGAGATAAATTCTCAGAGTATTGGAATGCGTTATAAACAGGACTATCCAACTCGGGCATCAAATTATAGAGAAGATTTGGTTTAACCACCGTTTAGTGTAATTTATTACAATGTTAACCAGAAGTTCTCACATCCAAGTAAACCTAAGATACTAGTGCATCAACAAGGATATATAAAGAAAGGATATGGTACAATTCAATTCAGTTTAAAGATACTTCAAAAACGAAGATTTCAGTTATTAACTCACAGCTTCAGAACAACCAATTAAATAGGAGTGGAATCCTTAAAAGCACCAACTTATCAACATTTTCACACAAAATTTATATATACGGATCGAAATCAAAGTGACACATTATCTTTATTTTATTATTTTAGTAAATTGTTGTATTTACTTGCTTTATTCGTTCCAGCCAAGTCTATTTAGACCATTTGGATCATATGGCCTTTTAACTTTTATGGGCTTACTCTTTTTAGTTTAAAAAAATTTTCAACACTTTGAATTTTCTCGTTTTTTTGGAATTCTTATGTTATTAATCTCTGAATTTTTTGACTTTTAAATAAGCTATCTCAAACTCTATCATCTCAAACTATCTACCTGTCTATGTAGCTACTCACTAACTATCTGACTGCTCAAGTAATAACGTATCTGCTCATTTTATTTTGTTTTTAATGCTTTACATCCCTTACTGATATTTTAGTAAACTCTTTTAGTAAACTTTCATAATAGTGCTTTTCTCGCTTTTTACAGTTTGCCATTTAATTTATAAAAATCGTAATGCTTTATTTTATTGACGATCTCAAATGTATATACATTATACATATGCATTTTGGATACAAATGTTATATTTCGTATTAAATATGTTCTCATATGTCATCCAATAGATTTTTCTTCTTGTTTTTCTTGTCCAGCACACTAAGTAGTAAATAATACGCATATTACTGGAAGTGTTTTGTGTGATAACTTTTCATCATTTCGGCAATCGTGTCTCGTTTCTAATTTTTGAGCATATCAGTCTATATGGTTCGATCAAGTTTACTTTGATTTTCTCAAAGAAAATTTTGCTTCATCGGCATTCATTCTCAATGATTTTGAATATTCAGAAAAATTAATTTTAGAGAAAAAGGTTATAAAACCGCGTAAGGTTAAATTTCTTCTACATTCACCACTGAAGAAAATGGCCTTGTCTGAAACGCCTAAGTGCTGCTATAAATTAATTACATTAAATCTTTTCTATTTGACATGTATACATTTTATGCGTTAAAATAATGTTAGGTTATTTAAAGCCAAAAAATGTCTAGTTTTTCTTGAAGAAATTGATTCTGAATTTCTTGACATTAATAATAATTAATACAGTAGTAGGATGGCCCAAATGCGGAAAAGTATTGTTTAGTTTTTATAAGCTTTGAAATAAAATACATGTTTTCCTCACTAAAAAAGAGCTGATCCACTCATTTATAAGGATTTGAAAATTGAAATTTTGGTGGTCATCAGATTTCAACTAAACTTAAAAGTGGAATCGTTTGTGGTTTTACAGATTGATTATTATTACACTGTCAAACAAATTTTTGCTAAAAGCTAAAATATATCATTTTCTAATAGTCCTAAACTGTTATTTTCTAAAAACGAATCTCTTTATATTCAAAATGCCTCCTATTTTTTGTTATTTACGTTTTCGTAAATATATGTACCTATTTTATCTGTATATATAAAATCACAATACATGTACAAATAAAAGTATGAAAAAACAAATTTATTTTTTATATTTATGTTCTTTTCTGTGAATATTTTCTTTTTCTTCCCTATACAATGTCCAACAATAGTCAGCCAGCATATTCCGGCTCGATTTTCCTTTGTAGTGTTTTTCAATTTTTGAAATATCTTTGTGAAACCTTTCCCCATGTTCATCGCTTACATCTGATAGATTTTCAGAAAAAAACGACAAGTGGGAATCCAAAAAATAGACCTTTAGAGACATGCGACAACCAAGCATTTCACAGGAATTCTCTGGTGTAACATTTGCAAGTATTAAACAGCAAAGTTATGCGTCCCCCTTTTTTCAACTCTTCAGTAATCCGGCCAGATGTCAAAAAATTTGCCCCCCTACTTTGGACAAATCTACGATTTTTCAAACCTCACAGATAAAATGCCTTCCTTTCTTTGATATTTTTTTGAAAAAATTGACAAAATAAAGTTAAGTAAATAACTTTATTCCAAATTTTTATAAAAAAATATATTTTAGACATGAAGTTTCTATATTTTGAGAGTAATTTTTTCAGTTTTGAAAACTATCTCTCATTTTTAACTGTTTAAATTTGACAATTTTGTAAGTACAAATATAAACTATTTTCTTACAATCGAAACTCGTAAAAATGCTTAATTTTTCAATAAAAAAATATAATCAGCTAAAAATTAGTCAGAAGGAACTACATTCAAATGTGTTAAATTTGTTTATACATGTGAAATAACCGCAATGTAGAATTTGTGTCTGAACAAATAAATGTGTTATTTTTCTATTTGCATTGAGTTTATTTTAAAGGAGGTAAAACACTTCTATTTTTAAGAAATTTCACTAAAACCCTAAAATTCTATTAATTTTTTCAATTTTTCTGGTATAAAAGAACGTGAAAATGTTTCTTTTACAAGAACAAATATAGTATATATGCTTCTTTTTAACCAATGGAAAATTGACTTGATCAAAAAAAACTTTTTGACTTAAAAAAAGTTAAAAATTTCTTATAAAATATATTCTTAAAATTGACTAAAACACTTTTTGAACTTTATGAGTGCAAAGAAAAAATGACTTTATTGACTTTTGTTCGAAATAGTTACGAGGAATGAAACTCAAATTTTGGGATTCGAAGGCAAGATTTTCGCAAATTAGAGTGAGCACTGAATTGCTTCGCCTTTCTTTATATTTAGTCGAAGAACCTGTTGATGAAGATTTTTCAGTCCACCGCATTTTGGGCCATCGTTGTTTCACACTTCTCCTTCAACTGGGGACTCTACAGTATGATCACTGTTATGCCTCTTTACCTAGCACAAGTGCATGGCATGTCTGCTCAATCCGTATTAATCTTGTCTTCTATTATTATTTTCTTCTATTGAAAGTGGAAGAGGGATTCATTCGCTATGTTTTTTCATTTTAATGGCTATATACTCAGTAATTTTTTACTATCTATATCATGTATTTAGTCTTAAGAAATGAGCTTAATATCATGAATAATAATTAGTTTAAAAAATTTGATTTAATTCTTCTGTAATTTTATTGGCTAAAACTAAAATTATTTAAAATTTCTATCTAATCACATCAAAGAATTTTTGTACTTCCTTCTTACCTGGCAAAAAATACCCTATATTTTAAAATATATAATATAAATAGATTGCATCTTGCTACTCAGCCATAATAATGGATTTGTGTAGAGCTTAGAGATATATCTAGATTCTAGACATTTTTCAAAGCAGTTCTTTTTGTGAAAAATATAATTTTTCCAAATTTATGATGAACAACAAATGCGATTTTTTATATTCTAATTTATAATAAATCCTAAAAAAAAAAAGGCGAAAATATTTGAGACACCTCATAAATACCAAAAACCTGCATTATTCTTAGTTCACGCGTTTTTTCAACACCCCCATCCTTTCTTCTTCGATTTAGTTTTTGAAATTAATGGGGTTTCAAAAAATTATGCGGTATTTGGTTGTTAAAATACTAGATCATCTCTATCAAAGTAATATAATACTGTGGAATTTAACAGGTTCTGCAGAGCCTATGATTCTTGGATCATGGTGAAAAACACTAATTCCTAGACCTCATCATCAACTTATCAGATCAGCGCATATTTTGCATAAATCAGTATTTGTCTGTTTATATCTTTGAGTGCTCATTTTTATGTGCAATCTTAATGGTTCAGTTTCTTATCGATGGCACCTTCTATTCCTTTGGGATTATTTAAAAATTCTGCATTTTTTAGATAAAGCCTAAAAAATGATGAAAATATTTGAGACACCTCATAAATACAACAATAACTTGCATTCTTCTGTGTTCACACGCTTTTTTTCAACATGACAGACCATTCTTACGGCCTTTCTTCGATGGACATTTTTGGAGTTAAGAGGTTTTTCAAGATAATATGCGTTATTTGGTTTTAGATTACCTGAATCATTTCAATTATTAAAAAAATTCTTATCCAACATCCTGTTAATGTGAGAGAAATATTTCAATTGCTTCAAATTTTTTATCTAAAAAAAGATTAAGTTTAAAAATGAATCTTTAAATACTTTAGTTTTTTTAAAAAGTTATTTTTTAAATAATGATTAGTTTTAAAAATAAATTTGTATTTTTTTATTTAAAACAAAGTATTAAATAAACATTTTTTAAAGTGATTAATATATATTTTGTTGCTGGTATCGCATCCATAGGGAAGAGTAACCTTCCATAGATGGACAAATGGTAATGATAGTCACAATCGGGAATCGAACACAAAACTTCTTGATCGAGAGTTGAGATTCATCAATTTAGTAAATTCATTAAATGAAGCATTTCAATCCAAAGTCTATTTTATTGTTTTGAAATTAATTATTTATTTTTGATTTGTATTTAGTTTAATATTTTTTTTATTTTCCCGATACACATCTCGAGTCTCGAGAAATTTATTTTGTCCAGAAAATAGAACCTCTAGATCCACCTGCAGGGAAGAAACCAAGTGTAAAAGAAGAATTTTTTCATTCCTACAGCCTGAATTCGAGGATACATGCCCTCCATTGTTTGACAGCTATGACAGACATTCACACGCTCTTTCAGATACTCTTTACTGTTTTCTTGTCCTAAAAGAAAAACAAACACAGTTTATCTTCTTATTTCGTATACCACTTCCGTTTTTCAGTTTCAGACGTTTTGAAGTGTTATGAGAAATTTTAAGGAACAGCAAAATTAACATCTGTTCTGTCTGCTCTTTTGCTATGTACAACACTTAGTGGGCCATTTTTGAGGTGAAAATGTTATATATAAAAACTTCCTCTAAAGTCTAAACGGATTTTGCACAATTGTATTTATGGATGGACTAAAAGTCGATGGTTGAAAAGAATTTTTTTAACAAGTCTAGTGGAAAAAGCAAAGGAATACTAATTGTATGTTTTCATAAATAGAGCGGCTTCTATTCCTTTCTTCCCTACTTCATCCAACTTATTTCGATGGTAAGTTGTGGAAAATTTGCGAACTTCTTGATCCTCAACAATTTGTGCAAAGTTAAATTCGTCCGAAAGCTCTTCAACACTTTAGGTAACTAAAGCGCTTTCAATTTCATTTAATTTTAAATTTAATTTTATCGTAGAGAAAGGCGAAACGTAGAACTTTCATGCCAAGATCTCGTCCCAAAGACCGATTTTTCATTTTGATGATTGCAATTTTGTAAAATAGATTTTTAGTGTAGAACCTTTTATATATTCTTCTCTAAATTTAGTTTTTGTGTAAAATCATATTTTGAATTTTATTTAGAGATAATAAATTGGCGTATCTTTATTTTGAAAATAATTGGATCATCACATAACAACGATTTTGATGCAGTCATCTAAATATACTAGATAAAAAATGTAGTAGTTGCGAGCATATTAAGTAATAAAAATTATTACATTATTTAATTAATGATGATATAGTAAATTTACCACACTTTTTTACTATCATGAAATTTTTTTTAATAATAGTAGATCTTACCCTTTTAACCGACTTTACTTTGCGCAAGGACAACGATTTTGATTACACGTGAAAATTTGAATTCATCTGCGTCTTTTACAGGAAGAATAACACAAAATGGGTTAAAGCAGTTTTTTAAGAAAATTAATTGTAAATATAGTTTCTTTAATTTTATAATTTTTAAATAATTTTTGTGAATACATTTAGCATGTAGTTAATTTTATAATCTTTTAAGTAGTTTTTGTGGATAAATAAATATTACTTCCAAGTCTTCCTTACATCGTATTACCATGAGACCAAAATAATTTTTTACTATAGTTTTTATTGAGGAAATATTATATATAATTTTAAATAATAAACCTCTCTACGATATTTGAAGTTTTTTTATGAAATTATCAAAATATATGAATTAATATGAGCATAGTAACGCCATATCCTTATATTAATTTAATAAAAATTCATTTACAATAGAAGAAGAAGAAGATTTATTTTGCAAAAAAAATATAATAAAGGAAAATATTATATAAATAAAAGATTATTTATAACAATATAAAATAAATAAGATTTATAACCAGCTGTATTATTATTATTATTATTTTTTTTTTATTATTTTTTTTTTGCGGGATATTCAAAAGGCCAGAAATCCACTTGTATGAAATAACCGTATACGTAATTAATTGAAATAAAATATATTAGTAACGTAAAATAAATAAAACCTACGATTTATATAATATAAACAGAAGAATAGTAATTTACAAATAACTAAAAATATCTGTATGACTAAAATTATCAGGAATTTCATATCTAGTAAAAGTTGATAAAAGTAAAATGCTAACTTGATTAAAAAATTTTAAAATGCCATTCGAATATCTTTATTTGTTGGCAGTAATATGAAATATATATAAATAGTAAATCATTATTTTACTATCTTATTTACTATTTGGATAATAATATTACTACTTATACGTATTTTTGAAAGTAATGGAGCTAAACATTATCTTAATAAACAAATTTACTATTCAACTAGTGATATTATTACATATTTTTAAAGTTCATCAACAAATATCACTTTTTTTTCTTAAAAATTGCTAAAAAAAATACAAAATTTTGAATCAAATGCAAAAATAAATGACATGTTTGGATTAAAAACCTTCTTAAAAAATGTTAATCAACGAAAACATCATTAGCGAACACACTCCTTTTTCCAACTTTGCATAAATATCTTCGATTTTTTAGATTAGAATAATGTTAAAAATAATTTTATATAAAAGGAATAATTAGAAAATGGGATTAGATCCAGACGGTGTGTAAAATTTTTTATAAAATGGATGTATCTTTGAAAGTAGATCTGGAAATTTTCAATGCATGCGATAACATAATACAACTAAGGAGAAATTGTAATGAAAAGCAAGGGATATTCTTTGAAAAATCTATTTTTTAATATAAACTTTGATTTTGTACAGGTGTTTTGTGTAAGGATAAATAAATTATAGTTGTTAGTTGATTTCTCCTTGCTTCCATTGCTAACACTATTTGCATTATGCTGTATCGACGACACACAAATAAGAGGGAAGAGAAGCGCATTTTATTGCAAAACTTCAAAACAAAAATACTTGTAATTAAGACGACGTTTCAAAGCTCAAAACTTTCTCACGCTAGAAACTAAAAGTACAAATATTTTTTTAATATCTAACTAAACATTAGAAAAATTTATCTACGCGTTACAGGCATATGAGTGACGCCTGGGCATTTAGTCCAAGAATTAAGAAAAGTGCTCACTTTCTAAAGTACTTAAGACTTTACTACATTTTACTGAGTTTTAATTTTTCAATTTTAGCACAGTATTTTTTATCAAGAAATTGTTTTACAATTTTATACTTTTGAATGGAAGTGATTTCAAATATTACACATTTTTCAGTAATTCAGAATAAGTGTAATACATAAATTATGTTAACAAACCGTGATGGCATTGAGTGAAATAAATTAATTTGTGGCTAAATCGAGCATGGGTGTGAAAAAAGAGTTTAGCATCGAAGTGAAGTGTGATGGAGTGGGTGGAAGTGAAGTGAAATGAAATAATTCATAAAAGACTCTTCGTTTTAATAATATAATATGCCATCCAATCACGACAAAAGAAAAGGAAGCATTCTGGATGAATAATGAAAAGATTTTAACGCGTCCTTCTTCCCATTTTCATATTCATATTATAGACAGTCTAAGAATTAGTTTAAATATGAAATTAATTTGTCCATACATCAGTTGTGTGTATGATGAAGCGCTATTGAAAATTTTTGTCAGTCATTCTTTTCATACACACGCTTTTCAGTCAGAGGTGCAACACTTTTGCCTCAAGACAAAATTATTTTGAAACCATGAAGCGTAGAAAATTAAGTAAGCTTGGGTAATATGATTATTAGTTGCTCTTATTAGAATTTACAAATAACAATTATCATGGAAAAATTTACCTTTGACTCTTTCGACACATTTAATGTAAAACTACTAAAGGATTCAACAAAATTTTTAATTGGTGAACGAGTCTTTGAATGAAATCTTAGGGTATAAAACAGAGCATCGCAAACTCTGATCAGATGTGCTCACCACTTTTTGAGTAGATATTTTTGTAAACCCTAGATTTGAGATATATAAGGAAACTAAATATAAAATTCAAATTCTCTGACAATAATTAACTAATAAATTTTATTTTTAATCAATTATTATAGGTATATATAAATAAAATATAAAATCACTGGTAGAAAAAGACAACATCTAATGAGCTACTAATGCTTTGGGCATGCTAGTTTACTTTTAACTATAAAAATAGAATCTTGGTTGAATGTTTCTAACCAAAAGACTTATAATAAATTTTGAACAAACCTTTATTCATTATTGAATAAAATATTTGTTCGCTCAAATCTCTTGTCTTCAGCATTTAGAAATAAAGTTGAGCTAACTGAGTTGATATCTTCGCAAACTGATTATTTTTCAATTTTCGATATTAATCCGAAAAGATTATTTATAATCTTTATTATTTTAAAGATAAAATTATGGAAGCACAAAAAGAATTGTCAGGCCTAAATCGAACAGGATTACGATTCTTAATTTGGGACACTGTGGAGCGACTCTTTCAAGCATAAGATATCGAAAATGATTCGTCTAATCTTCTTTTTCAATGAATTATAAAAAATATTCATGTTCTCTTACATTTGACAAAGATTTTATTCCTTATCCATCAACTAAACTCTTCTTAATAATCATTTAGTTTTATTCCATTTTTGTGTATGAAAAATATTTTTAGTAAACAAATTATTATTTTCAAATTTCATATTTGTACAAACAAAATTTTATTACGGTAAGGTAAGAGTAAGGAAAATTGTTTGTATGTTTCAGTTTTGGTGTATAAGCTTGAAATAAAAGTGAGATAAATCTAGGACGAACAAAAATTCAGTTTAAAACTTTGAAAAAACTGGCATCATATTTCAAAAAAATAGACCTTACATTTAATAACAATTGACATTGAAAATGGTTGCTAGAAATATAAGCTTGTTAGCAATTTTGAAAGTGATTAAAAGACATATAAATAAATATATTTTCATATACATGAGGTTTCTATCTTTTGTAAGTAATTTCTTCAATTTTGAAAATCATCTGACGATTTTAGCTGTTGGAGCTTGAAAAATTTGTAATTTGAGATATAAACTCTTTCCTTTCACCTTAAACTCACAAAAAAGTATGCAATTAGCCAAAAATTAGTCAAAAGAACGCATACTTACGCAAATGCGTAGAAAGTGTAGGCCTTAATTTATAAGAAAGTGAAATAAACGCAATGTTGAGATTTGCGTCTGAACAAACAAACGGCTTATTTTTCTATTTTCCTTGAATTTATTTCCTTGGAAAAAGAAATTGGAAAATTATTATTTAATTTTGCGACAAGATGATTACAGTTACCCATTGAAAAAAATTGACATTTCATTGAGCTTAAAATTCAAGAAATTTTTTTTTAATTTGGAAACTTTTTAAGTTCAAGTAAAAATGGAATTTATTGACTTTTGTTGGCCTTAAATAATACGTAAGTATATGTTGCTAACATGAAGAAGTATATATAGGAGATAAAATAAAGCACACAGAAGTTTTCATCCAGTTCAATCAAATTAAAATTTTAGCAGGATAATCAGTTAATTCTTTGTGAATATAATTGAGTAGAAGAGCAGAACCGGTCAACTTCATAAAGATATATATTCCAAGGAAAAATGCAATGAGAAGATAACTTGGTATATTCATCAACACAGCAAATTGAACAAGACCAACCTTTTATTGAGATTAAGGCAAAGAAAGAGATAAAGAGAGAAGAAAAACCGGGCTTAGAAAAATTTTAATTATATATAAGGACATAAGAAAATTGAAAACATTTACGTTCTTTTAAAGCTTTTCTCTTCGAATTCGTACTTTTTTCCCTTATTGGTAAAAGATGACTTATTAAATTTTTTAGCAATTTGTTTTAAATTGTTTATTTGTTTTTTATATGCTAAATTTTAAAGCTAATTAATGCAATTTCTCTTTTAATTTTAAAAATAAATTGCTGGCTTTTGCTTCACTTTAAGGACTCCTAGCTCCTGCATTTTTCATACTGGTGACAGCTTTTACCAAAAATCAGGCAAAACTTGCAATTTCTTTTCTAAGCATAGCATTTGCTTTTTCTGGAGCTGCATATTCAGGATACTTCATAAATCATTTTGATATCGCTCCAAGGTACGCAGGTAAAAAGAAAATAGTTATATGCATCCACTCTTCTCTTGTATTCTTTAAGAAGTCCACAAGTTGACAAGACACATTCACATTAATATATATAATATATATACATATACTTATAGAAAAACAAATAATAAACAATATTATGTGTCTAATATGTCTGCATTTTTATTTTTGCAATTTTACACTTCTTCTCATATATAATATGCTCACTCTTCACATACCTATATATATATTTTACATATATATATATATGCGTATACATTGTATACAGTAAAACCTAAGTTATCGACAATATTGTGCAAATAGCTTATTTTCTTCATACAAACAGCAGTTTTTCAAGCAAAGATAATTTTGTATATAAATTAGGGTATTTTAATATGGAGTATATACATTCAGCGAATTCGAACATGTTTCCCAATACTGTTATTGCAATTATGTTTGCTCAAGCCCACCCAAATAAACAAACTTCTCATTTTAGTTTGTTTAAAAGTTTAATTACAGAATTCCATTCGATTAAAGCATGCCGACAATAATGTTTTTACATGTATATTGTATATAAACGACTAAACTTTTGAAAGTATTTTTCAGCTTTTAACTACAAAACTCGAAAAGAATTAACTCTTTGAGGACCAGAATTTTAAAACTAATAATTGTTTGTTTTTTTCAACAGAATTTCATATACTAAAAGCGGACGATTTTCATTTCATGGTAGACGGGTATCTCACTGGTCATCAAAGAATAATAATTAACCGGTTAATCTATAGTCCACTTTATAAAAATATGATCGCTTTTATAAATGCCATTTAATGCAAATCGTCTGCTTTACACTATATATCGTAAATGAATTAACTATATCTCGTTGTCGCGCTGAGCATCTATTAAATCGTTTGAAATCATTTTAGAATGTAGTGCAACACTTTAAGTAAAAAATGATGGAATTTCTTCTAATGCTTTTAAAGTTATTCATTTGATATTTTAATTGAAAACCATAGATTTGTACGTCTTCCTTATTAACACTGTAATTAAAAATTTGAAAAAAATGTTGAATACCCTAAAAAGTAGGACGAAGTATAAATCAAAAAAGAAAAATGTGTTCTATGACTAGATTATGAAGAAGAATAGAATTTTCGAATCACATATATCATCTTTATATTCTTAAAAAATCGTAGAATTTTTAAGGCTTATTTATACATAAAAGAGAAGCCACTGTTATATATTTTTAATTTCATAATTTAAATTTAGCTCATTTATTTTACAATTAGAGACCACTGAGAAAAATTCTCTGGGCAGTTTACTTGCAACATTTTCAGGTTTATATTGAGAAATGTTAAACAACACAGTTAATCATTTGAGGACTAGTGTCACAGGGCTGTCCCAAATAAAAATAGTTTCCTTTAAATCAATAAAATTACATTGAAAGAAAAAGCAGATGATAGTCTTGAAATTCCTGGTCAATTAAAATCTTAAAAAAATCTTTATAATAAAGACACCAACTTGAACTGGTTTTTTAATACTCTAATGACCAAAATTTTTAAGACAAATCCTTTGCTTTCTTTTTCAACGGAATTTTATTAAAGCAGA
The DNA here is from genome assembly GCA_030549495.1 of Nectonema munidae. NCBI lineage: Eukaryota > Metazoa > Nematomorpha > Nectonematoida > Nectonematidae > Nectonema > Nectonema munidae. The sequence continues at coordinate 116,287 of JAUIRK010000521.1, forward strand.
ATATTTCTATTTCTTAGGAGACTGGTGTCACACTAGGCCTTAAAAAGATAAATGTCGGATATTAGAATAACTAAACTCTTTTTTGTAATGTATACAATTATTTAAAAGATATCAGCGCAAATGGAAAGTAAGTAATGATTTATATTTATTAAATATTGATTGTTTGATTTTATTACCCATATGTGAGAATTTGATAAACAAATAAAATTTGTAAATTTTTTTAGGGTAATTTTAAAAGAAATAATGATATCATAAAGAGTTTCTTTTAACCAGATAAAATAATTATTAGTTCTATTTAGATAAAGGTAAAGAAATATTAGTTCTCTTTAATCTAATAATTTTTTATTAGTTAAAAATTGAAAGATTTATGAGTGAAATAATGAATTGTAAACCTTTGACTGTTTATTTCACTTGCAGTTAGCTAATTAGCAGTTCGACACTTATATTGTATATAATAGTCAAGTTAATTAGAACAAAATCAAGAAACAAGAATTTTTCAAATATGCTTTCTTATTTTCAAAGTTTTTCTTGCCTAATGTATGTAACATATATTTATATAAATGATAGATAGATAAGAGCAAAAGTTTAAGCGTCATACTTCTCTATTTATTTAACTTTCTTATCCAATCTCGATTATTAAAAACAATTAATATCATTTAATATTGCTTATCAAACCCAATTATGAGTGAAATCTCAAATTTCCCTCAGATAGCGAATATTTTTTTGGAAAACCCCACATCATCATCATCATCACATCATCATCATCATCATCATCATCATCATCATCATCATCATCATCATCATCATCATCATCATCATCATCATCATCATCATCATCATCATCATCATCATCATCATCATCATCATCATCATCATCATCATCATCATCATCATCATCATCATCATCATCATCATCATCATCATCATCATCAATCATCATCATCATCATCATCATCATCATCATCATCATCATCATCATCATCATCATCATCATCATCATCATCATCATCATCATCATCATCATCATCATCATCATCATCATCATCATCATCATCATCATCATCATCATCATCATCATCATCATCATCATCATCATCATCATCATCATCATCATCATCATCATCATCATCATCATCATCATCATCATCATCATCATCATCATCATCATCATCATCATCATCATCATCATCATCATCATCATCATCATCATCATCATCATCACCATCATCATCACCATCATCATCATCATCATCATCATCATCACCATCATCATCATCATCACCATCATCATCATCATCATCATCCCATCATCATTTGACATGGGCACCCATGGAGCGCCAGAGATGTTGTTTTCTAGTTTACCATGGTTAGCCTTGGATATATTACGTGGTGAGGTCTCGAGGTCTCTTCCACGCCGTAATTGTAATCTACAGAACTAGCCTTTGTCTAATTTGACTAACTGCTAGGCAGCAGTTACTTCGCTTATTTGAAGGCGGCCTTACTCACCTTGTCACGACATCGTCCTGAACATTGAGCATTTTAACTTGTAGAAAGGAGTGACCCAATCTACTACTTCTTCTCGTTATGTCGTTACTGTTTGTTGGGGGCTGCTTATTCATCAAGCTAAGCTTGCTTATGTCACAGATAACCACCATATCTGATAGCCGTCTCGCTATCTACAACCAGCGGGCCCGCTCTCTAGCTGTTCCAGCTCAGCCGAGAGTTTAATTGCATAACAATGATATTTCTTTCCATGAACCCTAATCGCTTGAAAGACGGATTAGAAAATGATATATTTTGTCTATATAATGACTATTTAAATTTCCTTTTTCATTCAAATGATCTCTGAAAGACGACCAAGCTGTCAATCAGAAACACTCTTAGATATGTCAAAAAATTGTTGCAAAACGTTAACACAAATGATAACTCAAACATTTGTCTCAATAAAGAAAGCGAAGTATACAGTTTTTTGTATTTTATGAGTATGCATTTTGTTAGTATGAATCCAATTATATTAATAGGTAGATTTTTATTTGAGTCACACCCAAAAATTCAATGTTAGACCTTAATACTGAACTTCTAAGTATTGATGAATTTTCTATCTAAAATTACAAGATACGGAAATTTTATATAGCAAAAAATAAATTTTATGCGCTATGACCAGCTCATATAAGATGATAAAGTAGAAGAATGTAAATTTTTAAGGATGATATTTCCCATAAAGTACTCGCTATATTTTCACACCCATTATCGTAATCAACAATATAAGCGTCACCATTACATCGTTAAAATTATTTTAATGAATATTATCTCCTCATTATAATATTTGAGTTCATTGAACTTAATTATAACTAACAGAATCCATCGAAAATATATATACAGAAATATATTTTATGGTATTTCTTAATAATTTGTTCATAGGGTTTCTCTTTGGTTTAACAAACACTTTTGCAACAATTCCTGGATTTTTGGGACCGATAATCGCGACTGCTCTCACACACGAAGATGTAAGTTAAAATAAATTATTCATTTCCTATTTTTTATTTTTCCAATATTCCAAAATAAATTTAATATTAATTTCATTTAAATTAAATATTTCCACAATATCTTATAAGTGTGTCCATAAAAAATAACAATTGAGTTTGCCCACAAACAATATCAATATTTAATTGAAAAATGCTTGAAGCAAGAATAAATCCCTTTTATTTAAATCAATAAAATTTGCAATTTTCCATTTGTTCTAGTAGATCAACCATAAATATTTAACAACTTTGCTCTTCATTGATAAAGGAAGACCTTTTTTTCAATTTAATTTTGTTTTCATCGAAATAGCTCATTCCAGGTATTTGGGGGAGAATGGGGGAGGGGGTTAGTAAGCCCCTCTTGCTTGCTTTAGAAGTAATCCTTTTTCTTAGCTTTTTGCTCACTTACAAAGGATGAGCAAAGGTTTTGTGTAAAGGACCTTTTTTTAAATATTTACATATTTAAGGGTGCTATTCTATTCATTTTCTACCTTAAGTCCTCTTTTTTCATGCCTTTTTAACCACTTCCACCCAACTCATTTTTGGCCTACCTCTGTACTTGCTCTCATTTTTTATTCATATATTTTTCTAATAAATTCTCCTCTGGGTCTTCTATTTATGTGCCCAAACGATGTGTCTTTGTTTTTCAATTAGTACATTCATTTCATTTACATCACAGAGCTTTCTTACATTATCGTCGCTAATTTTGATTTTAAATTCTTTCTGCACATAAGCCTCAACATCCTCATTTCTGTACTATTTAGCAGGGCTGGGGAGTCGGAGAAATTTTAAGCCTTGGAGTCGGAGTCGGCTATTATTTACCGACTCGGACTCAGTTATTTTCTTAAGAAAAAAATTAAGGTTTTCAAATTTTATATTTTAAAAAATTATAAATCCGTTGCTATAAGTCAACATCAAAATATTCAAAAAGGCTCGATCTTGATTTCGACTTATGAATAATAGTTTTTAAAAAGCATTAGAAAACTAAATACAACGTGAATTAAATTTAAATACATAAATTAACACAACCTTTAAATTAAAGTATAAAATCTAAAAAAAAACTTCAATCCTAACTTAGACTGGTTTCATTTTTTTATTTCTCCTAATCCTACCGCTTTCATTACGAAAACTATAGAACCGCCATTACATACATACATCCACACACCACTACACGCATAGATGCACATAAAAACAAGGTTTAGACCTTACTTGACAGAAATTTGACTCATGATATAAAGCAAAGGGACAAATGAAATCAATAAATGTATGAAGATTCAAATGATGAAAAAACTACATCTTTCATGAGGTTTTGAAATTCTATTTATTTTAAAGACCAGCTTTGAATTCCATACACTAAACCAGATCTCCAACAGCTTTTATATAAATAACCTCTTAATTTTAATAAAAAGTGTTATAGCATAAAATACTACCTAAAGAATTAAATCTTTTCCAAACAGACCTTAACCTGTGCTCTAATGAATCTTCAATACTACCTTTAAATTTTTCCATAAATAACAAAGTTGCTTGACTCTATCTATTACTGTATGCTCTACCACTATTTACTCTTATTCCTCTAAACTTAGTGGATTTACGTTTAAACAACTACTACGTTTAAAATTTGAAACTGTAGACAAACTACCTTTATTATTAGAACATCTACTTTATGTATCCAATTATAACAGCATGCACAATTAATAGAATTTCTCTTGACTCTTTTACCACAAACTCTACAAAGATGTATAAGTGAATTTACAACTCCTGCCTTCAAATTATCGCATACTTTCATCCATTTAGTTAAGCGTGTTTATTTTTAGTCTTTTCTTTCTAGCGTTTCTTTCCAATACATATTTTATTCTTCAATTCCTTAGCAAAATTTGCCACTAAAACTACATCATCCACATTTAAAATCCTAACTCACATTTTTTTAGCTATATCTTTAAGAATTTCTTCGATGATAATATTGAAAAAAACTCAACATTGAACCTTGATATAAACCTACTTTTATTTCAAACTTACTATAGAGTTATCTTTTTTGATATACATGTCTTTACTTTCATTAAACTCATAAATGCTCTACCCAATCTTTAATTAACGCCTTTTTTCTCAGCCCCTGAAAACAGAGTCTATGGCTTTTTCTAAATCTATAAAAGCTAAATTAATCTAAGTACGACTTTTTCGAATTTTTTAATTCAAAGTTACTACATTGTTTAATTGCTACATTGTTTTTATAATTTCATTTCATATGAGCTTATTTTTTGAAATGTTCGCTGTTACACTATATCATTTCATCAAATTCACTTTAACCAATCAACTATCGCCCCTCACCCCCCCCCCCCCCCCTAGGTAAATCCATCCCTGGTATGAATATATATCAACTGCTCTATAAGGCCGCAATTGATTATTCAAAAGGCAGCAGGTTCTCCTTTCCTGAACTAATGTAGACTTTTTATATTAAAAAAATTTAAAATATATTTTGATACATATAAATTTTAATTATAAGGTTTATTATTGACTTAGAAAATATATGGGAGGACATGCCGTTTTTATTGGCTTATGGGTTCAATATACGTATAAATCTCAACTTGGGGTAGTAGTAGTCTCTGATTGAACATATTTTTTTAGTTTAGATGAGTAAACCATTATTAAAATATGCTGATTTTACTCCATTCTTATAACATTAAATCCACCGAACTATATAGCTTTCGTTAATATCAGGATGCAGCACTGTGTTTAAAATTGGCATTGGCATACGTTGTCTATTATAGAAAATTGTCTGCTTGCTATTATAAAAATATTGATTTACCTGCAACTTTAGTGGTGCAAAATCTGGCCTTGGTTAAAATTCTTATCTTCAATAGATTTTACACATGATAAAGAAATGATTTACTACTGGAAAAAGAAATATATACAAGTTAAAGAAAAATAGGAGTAGTATTTTAGGTTAAATGTGCTACAAGTATTGAACAAATACAAAAATGAATGTTTGCAAGGAAATAAGCCTTTTCTCAAATTTACCATTATTCCACCATAAATTCATTTTGGCTAGTATTTTAAACTCAGCAAAAACAAAATTTATTTCAAGCATTACAACAAGCGCATTCCATACAGCATTCTATGAAAAATAAAAGGGGCGTACTATATTCGAGGACGTTTATTTAAGATTACTATACATGATTTCAAGCATCGAAATGGTGAAATGAAATTTCAAAAAGCCGTAAACTTACTGCTATTAAATAACACTAATGAATAATAGTTTTAGAAATGCAGCAGCAACCTTTAATACAAGTGTTAAATATGTTAAAAGTTTAAAAATGTTACACTACAAACCTCCACTATTTCTTTTTTGTATGGTAACAATATTGAAATAGGTCAAGTCCGAGATTCCATTTGAACCAAAGAAGAAAGTAAGAAAATTTGAAGATAAATATGTTTGAAATTAATTTTTAGACAAAACCCATAAAAGAAATAAAATCATACATTTTCAATTATTATATTTTAATGTAGCTTTTTTGACAAAATCTTGGCCGATGCGCCTAATTTAATTATAAATTTAATATTTTATTGATTCAAATTATACCAAATTAATAAATAGCTTCTATTTTCATTATCGATTCTTTTGAAAGTAGTAAAATTCTAAATTTTTCAATCACATTTACAAATTTGATAGGCTGAAATAGCCTGATTGATTAGATAACTAGCATCATCTCTGATTGTTTTCATAGTTTATGCGAAGTACAAATTTGTAGAAGCTATAGAGATATCACTCTTCCGTTTTTAGATAAATTATTATCAAGACAATTTTATATATTGGAAAATATCCTTCAAAACATTAGAAAAATGAGAATTAAATATTGATGAGTCAAGGCTATAGATATTGTTAAATCTAAATTCTTGAGATAATTTCAGTCAAGAAATCAAAAGTAGAGATATTTTTTGATAAAAACTCGTTCTTGTGACAAGTATCGAATTGGTCGCACTTTGAAAATATTCATTATGGCGCCTTTATTTTTGCATGATGAAAGACATTTCGAAGGGTAATTATTTTCTAATTTAATATCATATTTTAAAGTAAGTCTTACTTTTATCTTGATTAAAAAAAGCTAAATGTTTGTTATCGCGATAGAGGAATTTTGGTATCCGACAAATTTCTCAAAATCAATTACTTAAATTCATTTGCTATGGGTTTCTATAGAAAGCTAATTGCCGAACTAGAAAAAGCAACTCAGATCATGCTCGCAAGTTGTAACAAAATACGACAAAAACAATTTAGTAGAGTGTTTAAGTACTGCTATATATGTATCCAATATTTCATATTAATATAGTAATGATTTTATGTGTGGGTTTATTGCTTTGCTACTATTTTTAACTGTCATTCACAAATTTGTTGTTTGAATCACAATGCTTTGTTAACAATAAAAATATAACCATGCATTTTTACCTTTATTGGTTTAATTTGGATATTTATTGAAGTAATACTTTTTGAGCAAATTCGATCAATAGATAACAAAGGTTTAGAGCAATTTAAAAAGTTACCTAGATTCAAAAATTTTGATCAAGACATGAATGTTTGCGAAACCATAAACACAGAATTCGGTTTCTCCAAGTTAATTTTTACATTTTTTCATAAAACTAAATTGACTATGACAATTTTTACCTCTATTTCCTTATGCTTATTAGTGCGAGATTTTATTCTTTGGTCTTATGAAGTTAAGCATATAAAACTTTCTTGATATATTTTAACCAAGAATTTTCATATTACTTAATTTATAAAAAAAAATGGGACTTCTGTTTAGCTTGTTGCCTCTGAGATACCTGAGAACAATTTAAAATTTAAATTTGAATATCTTTTTAAAATCATTGCCAAAATTTTTTTATTATCCTACAACATTTATCATACTTCTATTCAACGTATTTGCATTACATTTTTGGAAGTATATATTAAAATTCAGATTGAATGACCGCACGAAATATCTGAAATATTTTTTTTATCGCACAAACATTTTTTTACTCATTATAACTAGAATAAAAATTGTTCCACACTCTTACCCTGATGAGCATGGAATTAGAGTTGTTGTAGGTTTGTCTTGTCAAACAGGTAAAAATAAAAAAATTTTGTTCACAGATAAAACATGTCATTTAAAATTAAATTTATGGCATTTACTTTTACTAGAATATGAATGGCGCAGATGCTTATTAGTATGTGAAAAGAAAGAATACTGAAACGATAAAAGCTCCAAATTTGCTAGTTGTTCGGAAGACATTTGACTATTCTCCAAAATTTAGTTAGGTATTTTAAATGAGTGATTTAATTAGTTTGTTGTTTTTTTAGGTAAAGAGTGTGTTACTTAATTTTCTAGTTAATTAGTTTGTGAGTGGATTAGTATACTTAGTTAGTGAGATTAGTTCATTACTTAGTTTAATTGTTAGTTAGTCAATTTTTTAATAATTTGACAGTAAGGTTTTTAGCCCGTTACTAAGGCATGTGAGACACAATATTCTCCGTTATGGCAATTCAACCTTCTCTCGTATAGATATTTTTAGTATGCGGCAAGTTATTTTTCAACCGGTATATTTCTAAATGGAAAGATTTGGATCAAAATAGTAAATATGTTTATACTGACCAATTTGTTCAATATGAATTCTCATTTGTGGCCTTGTTCGTCATTAAGACCCAATATCTTTTCACATCTTCATCAGAATTTAATCATTTTTTTATTCATTTTAGCCAGATGCGCTTCATTGGTTTAATGTTTTTGCTATATTGTCGTTAGTTTTAACTGCTGGATCCATTTTTTTTCTTGTTTTTGGTTCTTCGGAGAAAGAAAACTGGGCATACGATTCCTTGGATAATTCTGATTACTCTAAAATCTCCTAGTTTATTATGAATGCCTTTCTTTTCTAAATGACATTTTTTATTGTATAAAGTTTATTATGTTTTTACAATTTTTTTGTCAAATTTGTGTAAATAGGTAATTTTTCTATGTTACAATTATTTTATGGTAATTTTTTTTTTATTAATATTTTTTATATAATAATTCAATACTAAAATAAGTTAAAATAAAAAATAAAATTTACATAAATTAATTGAATTTTTTACCAAAATATATGCGAGTGTCCATTTAATCCTTACAGATTTACACACACACACACACACTTTTCTTCTTTTCCCACTTGACCAAATCAACTAAATTTACTAATTAAGACAAACTAAGTGAATATCTATCTAATTTTATAACTTAGTAAATATCTGTACCCAGTAACTTACGTTGCTGCTTTCTCGTATTATATAAGAATTATTCAAATTGATAAAATTTCAGGCTATCAGATTCAAGATTTTTTTGCACTTCGTTTAAATAGTCAATATTTATTGAAGAAATGTTCCCAATAATTAATTAATTATTGTATACTTTGTCTGCTTAAAACAAAAAAATTATCAAAATATTTTTATGCAATCACATCAAAGAGTTTGGGTAGCCGTTCCTTGACAAAAAAGACAATACTTTTAAATATATAATATAGATGAATTAACAGATTAACTAATTAATTAACTATTATTTTTACTTACTAACTAAATAAATAATTAACTAACCAATATAGGCTAACTAATTAAATAATTAACTAACTAATGAACTTTCCCTCTCAAAAAACTATTTTCCCCAGGAAAATTTTAGCGTTCCTATTTTTTTTGCTAATTTTTTATATATTTTATCAATTCATGAAATTGACATGAATTTTAGGAGTATGGGAAAAATCATATTATCTAATGCAAAATAGGAAAAATTTATCAGAGGTGATTATTTTTTTTATTTTTTAAAAATAATTGAGTATAATTTTTAGGTGGAATATGCTGATTGATAAATATGAATCTGGTTATTAAAGACTTGCTGGTCGTTTAATAGAAGTGGTTGTTAAAACAGTTTTGACTTTAGTAATAAAATTAAAAAAAATATATATTTTTGTTGCAATATTCATTCTTAAAGCACCCCTTCAAAATGGGCATCCGTTCGCCCTGTCTCTTCCAAAAATTTTCATTTGTTTTAGTATCTGATCTAACTAATTATCATTCTTACATTATATAATTAATTCATTTTGTATAAAAGATAATACCCATATACCATTTTCCCATTGAATTCGTTCTTTTTCACTTTGAATTCGTCCTTTTTCACATTGAATTCGTCTTTTTTAAAATTGAATTCGTCCTTTTTCACGTTAAATTAGTTCTCATATTTTTTCAATAAAATTTTTATTTCAAATTAGTATGTAAATTTAAATAACTTTTTGTGAAAAAAAATAAATTAAGAAAATTGATAAAATAAAAACTTACTTTGATAATTATTCCCGAAAAGTTTTAATTCACTCTTCTAGCAAATTAATTCAATGATCTTTTTAAGTTGGCAAAATCTTTTTTTGAAAGTTTTTTGAAATTTTCCATTTTTATAAGTAAAAAACTAAATCTATAGATAGTTTTTAACTGAGCATAATAAGCTATCTCAATTTTATAGGCGTTTTTATCAAAAAAAAAAAAAGTTATTTTGACTTTAAGCATAATTTTTGAAAATAAATTTTGTTTCAAAATTAAATTATCTTAATTAGTTTTATTCCAAATAAATTGCTTGATTTGATGAATTTTTTTTGAAAAATTTGCTTATTTTTAATAAGAGAAAATTAAAGTAAATTAAAATAAAATAGTATTTAATAATCGTGAAATCGAGACAAAAATTTATTTTTCAGTTTAGAACATCGCTAGAATATATCAGTGAGCATCTTTACAGTAATGTTGATAGCATAACTTGCAAAATGGATTACACGCTTCTACTCAAAGTGCCTCCTCCCCTCCCCATGAAGCCTGCATTTATTACTGTTCCACAATATATAAGATATGTCTTTAAAGTAGTGATATACGATTTTTGCAGTACAAACAAAATCACAAAGCAACAATCTCATCAAATATCGATGACCCTAAAGTTTAGTTATATTGATTATGTAATTTAATTACTCTCTCAGAAGTGCAACATCAAAGGCCTTTTTATTATTTGAAGTAACGTCATGCTAAAGCTGATAGCGTCATCTTGTCTATCTTTTATGAAACTTTGCCAAAATTACTAAGAACACAACGCTACCTCAAAATCTTATTACAATGGAATCTCATCAACTCGCAACTCGACTTCTCATCGCTCTACTTAATCCCTGGCTTATAATTGGCTCACTCTTTTCTTACACCATTAAAAAAGCTATTATTTGTTTTTAATATGCATACCTGGAAACTACATTAAAAAATGCCAACAATTATGCCCTCTTTTCTAACTATTAAGTTTTCTACTCTATTAAGGCGCGTAGCCAGAAAAAAATTTTCTAGGAAAAAAAAAAAAAGATACTACCAGAGGGGTCCCCCAACTCTCTATCTATCACATCTATCATTTCTCTCCCCCCCCCACAAAAAAAAAAGAGTGGGGGAATTTTTTATGTGTGTTATTTTATTTAAAACTTCTCGATTTCTTTTAGAAATATTATTAATTTTAAACATTTAGGAGGGGGGATGCTAGATCATCCTCTTACCCCCTCTGGCTACGGCCATGGATATATATTAAAAAAATAATAATAAAACAGAAAGTTAAGCTATAAAAAGTAAACATCTTATCATTCCATAAGAAATCAAGGCGCTTTTAAAATGTGTGAAATGAGGGAGAATTTAAAACAAAATGAGATGGACTATTCTAATCATTTATAATTATTGAAAAAAAGCTTTATAAAAGCATTTTTATCTATTTTTATCATTTTTCTCATGGATTCCTTAATTTATTTGAGAAAATGAAGGTAAGACTTCTGGATTAAATCTATGTTTTTTTAAAATATTGTTATAAACTGTGATTTGAATATCAAAAACAAAACAAATAAATATATAGTTTGTAGGGCATACACGTGTAACGATTATTATTTTTGTAAAGTTTAAAGTTTATGTAAAAGAAGCTTTACAAGTAAAACGCAGTATAAGACAACATTTCACATATTTAAAATGAGATCATTTTATTTCATCTAATGTCCGATCTATTTTGAATTAGTGATAATAGAGTATTTATTATATTTTATAATTTAAGAAAAGACAAATTAATGAGTGTTCTGTATGTTGAGGTTAAGATTGAAATGAAATACCATTTTTAGTTCTATTTTCTACGACCTTGAGTTATCGAAACCCAGTAACGAACTAACCTTACTCACGCCTCTCTTATAATGCTGAAGTGAAAACTAAGATTACTAGTAGAAATAGTTATTATTTACAAAAAAAATTTTATTAATAAAAAGTAAAATATGCCATTTCCAGTTCCTTTAAATCTTTTTTCGATTTTATTTGATCTTTTATTTTTATTTACAAATAGAAAAAAAACTAAAAAAGAGTACATGAAACTGAAAATAGTACATCTCATATTCATTATTTCACAGAAAATAGTGACAGCCATTTTTATATTCTAGCAAAATATCATTTTAAAATGCAAAAAAACATCTAATAGTTTAGCAGACAGATACGAACGATTACATAATTTTCTTTCACAAGAATACGAAGTTTCTTTCAGTATTCCCTTTCATTGATAAAATTTAATTTAAAAAATTGTGAAAAAATATGTAATTATATTATATAGGTAAGGGTATTTTTCAATATTTTTGGAACCTGTAATTTTAGGTAAAAAAAATTAGCGACCCGGCGTCTAGTCTAAAAGATGACATCAGTTTGCTTATGTAGCTTTTGAACGTGTTATTACTTCTTTGTTTTTTGGTAAAACAGCCTAAACTAGATTGTTTCCGATGTTAAACATAACACTACAGAAAAATATTCATCTGATCAATCGAATCTTTGTCATCATCGTGTAGCATTTGTTGCAACATTTCTTCCATACCGTTTTGGTTGGTAACAATAGAGGACAAAGGTCATCCTTGAATCTTGTACAATTTTCCCTAAATCTGTTATAATCATCTACAGTTTGCTAACTAAAACATTATGTTTTTCCTCATCTTTGTGAAAAATTAGATTTCGGTGTTTCTTTTAACGGAATAAATATTGAAACAAAAAATATAATAAAGTTAATATAATTAGTTTATTTTATTGTTATTTAATTAGAGTTATTGAAACAAAAATTTAATTGTTTTAATAATGCTAAGTTCTAAATAACTAACAAAAACTAAATATTGCTACTTCCATTGTTAGATTGCTTACAAAATTAAGTAAGATGAGAAAAATACAAGGGTGTTTAGAATCAATGAAATACAAAGTAAAATACCTAAAAAAAATTAACTTGGTAAATATAAATTTTTCACTAAAATGGAAAAAGTAATTTTTGTTTATATATTTATTGGAAAAAATTGAGGCAAATAGCAGTTTATAGAAAATATATTATCTTCAATTTGATGTAATTTATACATTTTAAGGAATTTCTTTTGACTATATGAGTTGAATTGAAACATGCATTAAATTAGGTAGTTTAGAGTCTGTGCTTCAAATATTTTTAAAGGAGCTGGAGTCGAAGCTTCTCAATTTCAGATCTTAGAAATATTTAGGAGTTACAAAATTTAGTTACAATTTTGCTACTCTGAGTTTGACTTGTAAAAAGGACAATTGCCGAATCATCAAAATATGGTTCGGTGTTTTCAAACGATGCACGACATTCCGTAGCTATTTTTGGCCATTTCATATCATTCCCAGTTTTTTTCCAAATTTTTGTTACGAAATGATCAATTTAGGTAAGAAATGTCGTGAGTAGTAATGTCTTTCTTATGAAACGTGTAGAACTCATTTCAAATTAGTTATTGATTAAGACAGTCAGTAGTTTGTTAGGTTCAATAAATTATTTAATCGATTAGTCAGTTAGTTATAATTTATGAGATTACTTAGAAGGATAAAATAAGTAAAATAGTTATTTAAGCAAAGAGTTAACTAGTTAGTTAAACTTAAGTAGCCTATTTGCAGGTTTGTAGGAAGAAATGAAGTTTTAGTCTAATGGATTTAATTAAAAACTATATTCTTCGCATAAGGCGATGTTCTATTTTATATTGAAGTTTTTTTAGTAACATTAAGATAAAAAAATATATAAAGTTAAACCATAATTTCATCAATAAATTCGTTTGACACCTTAAGAAGCCAGTCATCATATGGATCAAAACTTGATTATATTTCCATAACGTGATCATTATCATCACAATTATCTTCCCAAAAATATTCATCTCATTGCAATCTAAAGAATTTAACAAGAAGTTATTAACTATTTTGAATTAATATCATCTCAACTAATTTAATTTTCAAACTCGAATATTAATCATAACTTTGGAGCACACATATTACCACTTTTTGTAAAAGATTTTTGACCGTATCTGTTTAAACATATCCCAAACGAAAAGACTGGGTCCTGTCTTCTATAAGGAATAGACGAAATGCGTTCAAGATTCCTTTTTCATTTACGTGAACTAAAATATAAGAAGGAAATTTCATCTTTGGAACATGGTTTTTCTTTTAAAAGTTATCTAACTCGTTTTAAATCTACACTTGTTTCCAAACTATATCAAACCACACCAGAGTTTCATCCATATTGCCGATAATAATCATATTTTTTATTCTGTCCAATTATGAATCGTTGAAAATTTGCTAACTTTACTTCAAGATCTACAGGTAACTTTTGTGCAATTTTAATCTTCCGTCTTATTACTAAGTTATTTTTTTCATTGACGTAAAAAACGAAGTTGCTGTTGCTTTAAAATCTTCAACCAATTTTTTGATAAAAATAAATTAAAAATTTTTTTTTATAACTTTAAAATTAAGAAAATATATATATTTAAGAAATAAATAATTTTGGTTGTAAAAAATTATTTTTATAGATATAAAATTTGATTAAAAAATTTGTCAAGTTAAAAATTGTTTGTAACGTTTGCATGACATTTTTTATATATGATGCTCTCTTCCGAAATTATAAGTCCATGGTCTTTTCGTCCTACTAACAATCCGTGGATGGAGAGGGAGCGTTACTTGTAATACATAACTAAACCTTGTTAAAAATTAGTTTACAAGAATTGAAATTTAATATATATGACCTTAGAGTTATAGACACAATCCTAAAACGAATGCCTCTAAATCCGAAAAAAAACCTCAATATCAAGTGGTTGGCTTGATTCTGTCAATGTTAAAATCTGGTCGCCAGAGCAACTAACGATGAAAGTCTTTGAATTCTTCAAAACCAAGATAAAAGCCAGAACATAAAAATTATTTGAAAAATAATTCACAAGTTTAAACTACTTTTTTTATGAAGAATAAATGTACAAAAAAATTTTTTTAATAAATCTATAAATTTATCAAAAATTATTTTCATAAAAAATCTCGTATACTTGTATTTCACACCTAACTTAAAAACTTCTTCAACTACATTAGCCATTAGAGCACCATCCACTACGCAATTTTTACCATATCTATCTATACTAGAAAATATGAATATTTCATTGTGTATAGCATAGCATATAGTTGGAATAGGTCGACGTGTTGTACCATCTTGCTATGCTTAGTATATGCTTCATTTGTTCTAACCCTTCTTTTTATCGCAAAAGCAATCACAGCATATAAATGCGCTCAACAATGTTATCTAAATGTGCGTGTGTTAAATTAACCTAGTTATCCATATATCCATCTTTAGCTCTTGCTGTTACCCAACAAGAAGAAATGAAAGACACTTTGACTCATGAAATCAAATTATCTCATTTCAAAAATTTATACATTCCTTCTATGCTATATATCTAGTATGAGAGATTACATGCATAAATCGCTTATCCCTCTCTTTTCATAGAGAAGCATTTTCTTTGTATTGGCGTTATGTGTTTGTATTCTCGAGATAAGGGACTCATGTTCACGGGCAGGCTAAAGTATTAGCAAGTTCACTAATGTTAATAATACACGAAAAAGCATTTATTATAATGAACTTCCACAAATCTATTATAACTTAGTACCAGAGTATGGTACGAAATCGTTAAATTTTTTATCAATTTAACAAAGAATAATAATAGGGAAAATACTTACACTTTAAAACACAATTTTTTCAAAATTAATCATCTGTTTTTTACAAGGTCTTGGGTTCGATTCAGCATCACGCTTTCCTTGCTCATAGTTCGACACAAGAGGTACAAATTTGCCCCTCAAGGATAACACTCTAGGTACCTTAATATTTTCAATGAGTTTTTATATAACTCGAAGCTTTTAGGCTTAAGAAAATAAAAATAACTAAAAATGATTGAATATATTGAAAATATGGGTTTGAACACGACACCAAATATCAGATAAAAATTAAGTGATAGTAGGTAAACATAGAGACAAACCAAGGGTGTCTACTTTCGGGATTTATAACAGGGAGTAAGTGTTACTTTACACATATAAACTGATCCTTAAGCACGTAATTGTATGTGCAAATGCATGTACAAAATACACTGGTAAAGACACATTTGAGAAGATTTACATCATGCTCATCATTTGTTAAAAAGAAACGCATAAACGAGTGCAATAAGGAGTGGTTTCATACTTGAAATTAAACAATATATATAACAATAAACATGTAGTCTTTACTAATAGAAAATATAATAGTTGAAGAATTCTCTTAATTTTACAAATTAAATTAAATGTTAATTCAAGTCAGAACGAATTACTGAACACACACACCTGAAATTTATATATTTTGGGTTATAGGGTGCAAGGCTAGGTTGTACAGTATAGAAAGAAGCCAAAAAGAATTTTTATCTTTTATCAATATCTCTCAGCTGCTAAAAAATTTTTTTTAATATTTTTGAGTTTTCGTTATATTTTGTTAAATAAAATTGAATTTATGGCGCGAATGATTGAACTATTTTAGCGTAATAACATTGCCTTCGCTCTTCTCTTTAAGTTTTAAAATTTTACCTCACCTTTCTTTGATGAAGAAAATAGCTTTCAAGTCAATTATATCGAAATAACAAAACTGGTTTATTTAGTCCGAATATCTGTTAGAAGAATAGCAAGTCAAGACTTAAAAATGAGCCTATATAAAGTATATAAAAGTATTTTAAAACATTTTATACATATTTAAAATAAATAAACTGGCTTTTCAATGTTTACATATGATATTAAAATTTTTTTTCTATTATAACATAAAAGGTAAAAATAGAGAGGAATTAAAAGCACCAACAAAAGTAATTGTGGTTGGATGAAAGAGAAAGCCTTTACAAAAGCTTTTGCTTGTATTATGCAATATAGAGCAAATAAACATGAAAAGGAAATTTTATAAATTCTTTAATGCCACAATCCTTTCTAATCATAATAATATTCTAGTGTTGGATATCGGCGAGAAAAATGTGTGATGTAGACGGGATTAACTAAAGACGTAATATTAAAGCAAATAATTCCACTTAGAAATTTTCTTTCAAAGAAACTTTTCTTTTACTCCATATTGTTAAATAACAAAAAAGGAAAAAATGAATAATTTGATTTAATATTAAGTTTTATGCATTGATATTTCATTAACAAGTGGGATTGATATATATTATATATATAGTACAAAAAAGTCCATCTGTTAAAGAGTGTAGCATCTTTATGTTAGTTGATATATTTATAACGGTATTTAGTAGTGTGTCCATAACGGCATTCGCTATCTATTCGATTTTCCAGTAGACTCAAGTTTCTTTGAATCTTATTTTATATTCTTTTTCCTCTTTTACTATAAAGAATATCTTATTTCTAATAATCATATAGATTAAGTATAAAGGTTAAGGTGCCAGGCTTGATGCGGTATCCAACCAAAGACCTGGAGTTATCGAATCGAACATCTAACCAAGCACTACTCATATAAGAACATATAAGTGTGCATACGAGAAAATACTTTATTATAAACATAAGATAGTAATTTAAGCAATTTATTTTAAGTTTTTTGTTATATTTTATAAATTTTGGGGGTGAACAAAAATATTTAAAGAGGATTACGGCCTTCAAAAACTTAAATTTAGTCTTTGCACACTCTAAGCACACTAAATGCAAGATTCACCTCTGTATTTATATATATATATATATAATACAATATATATTGCTTGAGTTTAATAGGCGCACAAAAAAAGTATTCATAAATAATTTATTCTAAAAAAATAAAATAAAGGATTAAACGATGCATTTGCAAAATGATAAACGAGAAAAAGTAGTATGATCGTTGAAATACTCAAAGTATAGGCTTTCTTATCTTGATAATCAATATTATATGCTAAAGCTTCAGTGAGAAATACAAAACAAATATTTGCAAAGACTATTGTTGTTTTTGGATTTGGTTAAACTGGGAGTATAGTTTTCATTTGAAAAGCTTTGATTAATTTCATCATATTTGTGCATTTTAAGAGTGAAATTTAATTTAATAGTGTTGAAAATGTTGTTAAAGACACTGTTTTTAACCCGTTCAAATCTATGTTTGTGTCTGTGTGACGACTTTCTTTTGAAGACAGTAGAAGAATGGGAGGAGTAATCACTCATTGATAAGAGCTGAAGGCCTATTTTTGAAAAGATGAGACTTTGATTACGCAAAAAGGCAAGGATAGCTGTGTCGAAAACTTTTTTAACGTTATGATGTGTCAATGATGAACACTCGACATATGAAATCGCATTTATCTGAAAAAGAAAACAAAGATTACAAATATATCTTAATGAAAATTTAATCAAAGTCTAATATTAACTATTTTGCCATTCCCTGGGATGGCAAGCTAATCATTATTTTTAATAAATTCTTTAAAAAAAGTAAACAACTTTAGGCTTTTGACTATCGTGTTTATATAGTAAGCCTAATTTTTGGACTTTTAATGCAAGTCAATATATAAATGAAAGAAACCTTTCATGAATAAAATAATATATAAACTCTAGTTTACTTATATCAATATATACGTCCAATAGAAAATAATTGCCTTCCAGATAAAAAAAACCCTTAAAAGAGTTTGCAACAAAATATCTCCATTAAAATAACAAAAATGCTCCTCCACCCCTTAAAAAATATATTGTTTAATGGTCGGTACCGCATCCATAGGGAAGAATAATTTTCCATAGCTGAACAGATGGTAATGATAGTCACAATTGGTAATCAAACCCAGACCATTCGGATCAATACCCTACGCTCCTAACACTATGCCATCTACCGATTATATTCATAATATATTTAGCAACTTGTAGTTTCGTTCTATAATAATTAATAACTAAATGTTTAATAAATTTACAATACTGTGAATTAAACTAGCCGATATTTTTAGAAAAATTAGCTAATATTTATTGTAAATTGATATCTGGAGTGACATTAAGTATATAACTATTAGTTTATTTTTACAAGCTTATAGATAGTAAATTGGAAACAACTTAGCATTTAAATTTTCCTATTTTATTCCATTTTCAGATTTTTAAGCAATGCTTTTGTTTGTGACAAATTCTTTTGAGTTTGGGATTTTATCAGAATCGATTTTGCCAGAGATTCAATATTTTGTTGATAAAAGTTTTACATTTTAAAACCACAAAGTATACAAATCTTTAATGTTTTGCGATTGTAAAATTCATTCAAATAATTAAACAATATAAGATAAGTAATATAAAAATTTAATAAAACAGTTTGGAAGAACTTAAAGATTATTATTATCCTTCACTTATATCATTATTAGATTATTTTACTTTTGCATCACTAAACTAAAAAAACAGGCAGTTGGCTATAGGTAAATTAACCGTCAGACAATTTAAGTCAATGACTTGTTCGGCCATTATATTTCCACACAAATTTCGTCCTTTTTCATTTTAAATTCGTTCTTTTCATTATAAATTAAAGTGAAAAAGAAGAATTTAACCCATTTACGACCAATGTTCCTATTTTGGAACATAAGTAATTTCATCTTCGTCTGCTTTTTTTCAATTACTTTGAATATAAATCTTCTGCGTTTTTTTAGATATCGTCTGCTTTGCTTGGTCTTAAATGGGTTAAAGTGGAAAATAACACAATTAAAATGAAATGACAATTAAAGATAATATATTTTTATAAAATTCGTGAAAATAAACAAAAATTTAAAATATAGAAGTATCTTAAAAACTGTTTGAAATGAGTTATACACACCTCATGAAGATAAAATTTCAAAATTTATAGAAATTTATGACAGAATTATTGGATGCTTTTAATATATAGTACTTTTTAATATGTATACTTAAAAATATATTGTCTCAAGTATTCGTGTGAAAATAAGCATAAAGCTAAATTTATCTGTACAGTAATACAATAAATTTTGCTATTCTTCTCCATCAAAAAAGGGTATATAGTTTTGCTTTTATAAAAGGTAAAACAAAGGAATGGACCGATTAAATAAAGTAAGCAGATAGATGGGAATCACGCCAAAAATAAGTCTAAACAAGTGCTTCCCAAACTTTTCCTATCCTACGCCCCTTAGAAAACATTTTTCAAAGAAATGACCCATTAGAAGACATTTTTCAAAGAAACGCGCCTCCCTCTCCCCTAAACGACATTACTTCAGAAAAACGGCCCTTAGATGACATTATTTCAAGGAAACGGCCCTCAATTATGAGACATATTTCCTTTCAGAATAAAAAAGGCAAAGATTCCCATTTGAAACTTAAGTTTGTTCTTTATCTTACAAATTTTAAAGTCCGGTTTGATATTAGTGAAATTAATCTGATATCATAACTTCTCATCATCTATACGCTACCGTTCACTTTGAGAACCACTGGTCTAAACATATAATAGATTAAAATATTTCAAATTAACTAAAAAACAGTAAGGATATATGTGAAATTTTATCTTTTATCATAACAGTAAATAATTTTGGCTGATTTGTCTTAATTGCAAATATAGGTTAACAAGACTGAATTATGACATATTTTTTCAATCTCAACTAACTATTATAAAGTGTAAATCTTTTTTTAATTTATTTCAAAAACGAATATTTTGTTTTCTTCACTTCACATATATATTTTACAGTTAGTAGCTACAAATAAAGAGGAAATTTAAAGATTTATCAGTGATAGAAAGATTTTGCCTTCAAATTCTTTAAATATGTGTTAGGATGTTCTATAAATCATTCAAGAAAGAGAACTATTTGTTATGATGTTTAAAGTGTATTTGTAAATATCATCCTGCTTAATATACAACTATATTGCATTGAGCTAATGCTCTTGCAATGGGTATTATTATTTTAACAATGATTTGCAGAGAATGTCAAAATCGAGAAACAAATGGAGAATTTTAATATTTTTAAATTTAAAAAATGGGGCATTGCTTGAAGCAGAAATAAATTTGATGATAATAGAGAATGTTTGTAAAAAGTGTAATAAAATATCCCAATAACATGATGCTATATTATCTCATACCTACGCAAAATTAAAATGAGTGAATTTGAGATTAAATTATCAGTTTATAAACAACTGTATTCATTCATGACATCTGCATATTTATTGAATATATGCTAATGTAAGAGCTTCCAGCTTGTTTTTTAATATATCCCAATGTTTAATTAAAATTATTATGCATTATGCTGTAATATATTTTCCATCATATGCTCTAAAGAAGGACTTGAGATGAGTTCGAAATATTCACTAAAATAAGGGATTTTAAAACAGTGCTATTTTTCCTTTTGGAATTATAACACCGTACTGATCCATCGGGTAGGGAATTGAAAAATCGGTATTTTTGTTTTGAACACTACACACCCTAAAATTAGTATGCATACCCTCTAGAGATGACTTTTTTTAGGCTAGATACCACTCTCTAATTTTTTTTAAAAATATAAAATTATTTAAAGTATGAAAAAAATCTTTTTGTTTTAAAAAAACTTCAAATTTGAATATGCATTTTTTCTTTAGAAGTTTTTCTTTTACTTCCAATTTTACGACATATTCTATCGGCACCTATATGGCAATATACTGACAACTTCGAATATTTTAATATTCAAATTATCTTCGCAGCCTTCACATTTTCTATTAGAGTTAACGTGAAATTATTCTTCTTTTCAAAGTTAAATTCGGGTATAGTTCACCACCCAATTTATTTTAACATATGAACTTTTTAAATGCAATAAGCCTTTCATTATAAGTTTTTCTAATATAAATAACTTTACATAATGAAATCTTAATTTTGATTTATTTGTAAATTTTAATTTAAATTCTTCAACAATGTATGAAAATTATTTTACTAAAAAAGCATAAAAAAGATGCAAGTAGAAAAATATACGCACACAAATAATACATAACAGCATACAGACTTTATACACACACTATTGGTGTTGGCTTCGAAAAAAATTGTAAAAATCTAAGCTTTGAGACATATCAACTATTTTTTTGTATTTGATAAAAAAATTCAATAACCTAACCCCCCCCCCCCTCGCTAGATTTATTTTGCTTAGATTCTCTATATTCTTAGATGTCTTTATCGTATACAAATTTTGAAAATATATGTGAGTGATACTATAAAAATATTTTTATATATGCTTAATTTTAAGAATATAGAGAAGAAACCCTCACATGTTGAAAATTAGAGTAAATACAAAACAAAAAATTTTACTTTTTGACTTAAGATATCTATTTCTTTCTGTTGAACAGGAGTTATATTTTTCATGCTCATTTTGAGCAAAATATTTGTATCGTTACGTAGATCTGACATGGTACCAACTAGAATAATTGGAGTATTCGATTTATTAATAATATCATAGATTTTAGGAATCCATCTGGTTTGTAGACTTGTAAAGGAGGAAGGAGATATAACACTAAATACCAGCAAAAATATATCTGTGTTAGGAAAGGAAAAAGGACTCAGAGCATTGAAGTAAGGCTAAAAAATGAATAAATATGAAATTTAAAAAAATAATAAGATTAAGTATATATATATATATTATACTATATTTTAATGGAATAAAAGCTTCACTTCTTTGGTAAATAAGAAAATTATTTTTTAAAAATGATTGAAAAAATTTACGACAAAAAATAAAAAACAATAATGGTGAGTAGTTAGTTAGCTTGAAAATAAAATTGTTAGTTATTTATTTAGTTAGTTTATCAGCAAGTTATTCAATTAGTTCGTTAAAAATTAATTTAAGATAGTGATCCTTTTCCGTAAATTTTAATTAGAATTTCAGTCATTATTTTATTACACCCTATAATTTGTCGTATCTTGATAGTAAATATGTCTACAAACATCGCAAGTTTACTCCTCAAAAAAAATCATAGAGGATATTTTGTTAAGGAGGTTTTGTAAATGTAAGAATCTGTTGATAACAAATTTTAATAGTTCGGCTAGAATCGAATTAAGACATTTGATCCCAAGAAAAGTATAGAAGACAACAAGTTATTTGAAACATAAAAAAATTAAGAGAAGGAAATCGTGCTTAAAGACAAAAAAGATTCAGAAATAATGAAAATCACATACTTCTGACCAACAGAGAGGATGTGGTATAATAAAAATATATTTAGCAGCATTGTTAATTCTCATTTGTAGTGAGGGTGATATCCGAATTTTCATACGATTATCCTAGAGTTGCTCATATAGTAAATAAAGGTAACGTATTAGAAACCGAAGATTCAAACTTTAAAACCTTGTTAGACAACACGGTATGAATTGAAGCGTAAAATGGAACGAAATTAACCGGTTAACGAGCAAATTAATCAGACGATATATAATGTAAAGCAGAAGATTTGTATTTAAAAGGATTTACGCAGACGATTCACATTTTTATAAAGTCGCCAATTGTCGACTCAGGTCGTTAACCGGTTAAGAAACTTTTTGAAATACGGCTGAATTTGTCATTTAACATTTAATACTTCCTGCAAATCTTGTATTTAAAAACAAATATAATTACAAATTTTTAAGCTCCAATAATTTCAATAATTATAAAAAATTATAAATTACAATATTGTCTACGAGACATGTCTGAAAATGCAAAATAAAATAATGCTAATTAAGTTAGAAAAATAAAGAGAGCGATTAATTTTATTAATATTATCTCATGTTCTCTGCGTATATTCTGCCAGTAATATTGTTAATATAAAAGCAGATGCTATCATGAATAAAAGACTCCCCTCTTAAAATACACAGGCCTTATTGTATTAACACCTGCATAAATAAAACAAACCTTGGCATATAGAGTTAAAAACAAGATACTAGCCTTATTTTAATACATTTACAATGGCCAGAAAAAGGCATCTTAAAATCTATCTAATACTTGTAAAGTATAGTGTTCTTTTGTTATTTCATTGTTTATTAAGCAAAGGCACTTCATAGAGAAGCCTTGTTTAGAATTGTATCAACACGCATCTAGCGTGTATCCCATGTACTGACTACATAAGAAAAACTTAAGGCAGTAAGTAGGGTGAAAAAAGACAAGCTAAGGAGCTAATTTCAAAATAGAAAGATAAAATAAAATAAATATATAGTTGGAAATAATAGCAAGAAGTTATATTATTCTATCTTAAGTTTGCTTCACTATAATAAATCGATAGAAAATGCACAAAATAATTCAAAAACCTATAAAAAGATAGCCAAAAATATGGAGACGTGAAAAAATCGGCTAAAGCCACAAATGAAAAAAATAACGCATTTTTCTTTAAATTTTATTTATTTTTTAGTTAAATTTATATATTTGAAACTTTCAATTTCATATCGTTTCGGTTAAATTTATCACATTTATGTATCATAGTTAATGTATGGATAGCGCATCAAACAACCTACAAACTATTTTTATGAAAAGTATGTGCTATTTTTGTTTTGTTTTAATATCTTTTTTATTCGTTTAAACTATTTTTTGTGCATTTTGTAAATGAATATATCTGTAACAGTCAAAATTTCTAACTGCCTGAATATGTCACTTGTGTGTGCGTTGTATCTTAATCCAATGATACAGCGAACAATTTTTTTTTGAATTGTCATAATATTATTGAGATTACCATGTCCCCAATTAACTATTGAGTAGGTCATTGTAGATTCAACTACTGATCTGTACAACATAATCTTTGCCCTTAGTGGCAGATACTTAATTCCTGAGAATAGAGAGTACAGTGCATTCATCTTAATTGAGACATGACTTTTTTGTAGTTTCCAATCAAGCTTATTATCTATGATAATTCCTAAAAAATTCAAGGAATTCGAAAAAGCTATCTCATTCCCATTAATGTTTATCAAAGATCTTTCTAAATTACAAGATGGTTTAGAGAATAACATTGCTTTGCTTTTTTCAAAATTTATCATAAGATTATGGTAAGAAAGCATACGTGTAAACGTATTTAAGCGCTCATTTATTTTTTTATAATCCAAATTTTTACCTTTAAAGAGCAATGTAATATCGTCTGCATATGTATAGCACGAAGTAGTTTCATTTGTGAAAGAATCCAAAATTTCATTCAAGTAAATAATGAACAACAAAGGACCTAGGACGGATCCTTGTGGTACTCCTATATTGCAGTCAGCCCTTATCTTCGAACTAAACTCATTAACATGCACGTATGATCTTCTGTTCGATACAAAAGAACGAATAAGTGACACACTTTTTGTATTGAAACCATAATTATAGAGCTTATTACACAATAGCTCAATTGATATGGAATCAAAAGCATTTTTCAAGTCGAAAAATATAGCCAGACACACTTCTCCTTTAGACCAGGAGGAAACAATATCATTAACAAAGACTGTGTGCAAGTATTCTATAGAATGGAATGTGCGAAAACCAAATTGTGATATAGATAAAAGATTATGACTTTCAAAATATGAGTATATTTTTTTGTATAATATTTTCTCAAACACTTTAGATATAATGGGAACAATTGATACAGGTCTATAATTTGTAACAGACATTTTGTTACCCTTTTTATAAATAGGGCAAATTTTCGAGATTTTCAAAATATCTGGAAATGTTCCTTCGGCTAAACACTTATTGAAAATAATTCGTAAAGGGTTACAGATAGTTAATCTGATGCATTTGATAATTCGTGCTGTATGGCCCATATAATCAGAATAACAGCTATTTTTAAGAGAATTTATAGCAAGAAGAAGATCATTATTTGAGATATAGGTACAATCAAAGTCATACTTTTCACAATAACTCGTTATCGCATACTCTTTTTCAAGGCATTTTATACTTTGATGTTTTTCTCTAAAGAAGTCATCAAAAACGAAAGGTATTAGATGTTTATCAACAAATTTTTCATTTTGCTTAATTTTTATTTCAAAGACTTTTTCCTTGTTTCTAAAACTGTTAAGTTCCTTCCACATAGCTTTGTTATTACTAACATTCTTTTTAAAATAATTTTCATAAAAACTTTGTTTTGCTTGCCATACGGATTTTTTGAACAACTTATTTAGATTATGGAAATTCTCCTTAAAAATCCCAAAAGTAGATTTTCCTCTGGAATTCAGCATTTTTTGTATAGAGAATCTTTATATTTCAATATTTTCAAAATTTCATCTGTCATCCACTTATTGAGTTTAATTTTATATTTATTCTTCTTATTTTGAGTTGATGTTGATCTTTCTTTACAAGTATTGATAATATCAATAAAAAAACTAGAAGAATCATTTGCCTTCATATTTGAACTACTTAAAATGTTCAAATCCACGTTGTTTAAATTATCAAGCAATTGACAATAATTAACAAACTCTAACTTTGATGGAGCTTTCTTATTTAAAGACTTACTATTTTTCAAAGATATAAAAATCGGAAAGTGGTCAGGCAAAGAAGTACTGATAATGCCACAACCATTAGAGTTAGTTAGTGGTGAGATAAAAATATTATCGATTAAAGTGTTAGAAATTGGCCTAGTTGGTAGATTTATTGTTGGAAAATAACCAAAAGAAACCAAAGATTCAGTAAAAGCCTTTGAAGGAGCATAAGTTGAGATTTTCAAAAGATTTAAGTTGAAATCTCCTAGAATAACATTTTTTTTATGTTTCTGTATTATATTTAGAAAAGAATTGAATTCACTGATAAATGTTGAAATAGATTTCAAATGATTCAAACATATACAAAATTATTTTTTGAAGAAAAAAATTAGCTAGTATTTGGTAATATCAAAAACAAATGTTCTCAAGTTGATAATTGATCGAAAATTATTCCCATATTCTAATGGTCAGTAAAAAACTTATATAAAATATCCTTAACATCAAATTGACTTAATAAAAAAGTTATGGTTAGCAAAGACTGAAATAAATTAAAAATATAAAGGGATAAAATATATACCTTCTTATTTAAAATATAATCAATT
Organism: Nectonema munidae; assembly: GCA_030549495.1. Lineage (NCBI taxonomy): Eukaryota > Metazoa > Nematomorpha > Nectonematoida > Nectonematidae > Nectonema > Nectonema munidae. The sequence continues at coordinate 143,059 of JAUIRK010000521.1, forward strand.
TTATGAACAGATTATTGTAATCTATAGAAATAATATTTGAATTAAATTGGAAAAGATAGAAAACTAGATCATCAGGATGATTAGTCCAACTTTAAAAGAAGGTTAGAAGAACCATCACAAGATTTATAAAATAAAGTATTGAATATTTTGAACTTTTTGGTAAATGAATTTCAAAACGATTTTGTACTTTACACCAGTGTTGATGGGCTTGATCCTTAAACTAAGAACTATTTAAGTAAGAAAGTTTGAAAAATTTGATCATTATGAAAACACATTGTTGATAAAAGTTTGGATCAACAAAATCAAGATGAAATATAGCTGCGTGTTTTATCTACACGATGGATATTATGGAGTTAAAACGTATTGTTCTTGTAACTACTGAGACGAGTTTTTCCAATTATGATGAGAATAGATTGAAGTATGAGGAGTGAGTTGATGTGTGTTCATAGTTAAATTACAGAAAAATACAATCGCCGATTTAATATGCAATTATTTTAGGCTATATATATTCAATCTACAAATATTTTTCATTTATATTATAAAAATATTTAACTATCTTTTTCTTATGAGTATTTTTAAAACATGCATACTAGGCAACAATAACACTTTAAGGCCCAGATTTTGGAAAATAAGTTGTTTTCTCATCTTTATCAATGAGTTTTTATATAACTTAAAGCAGGCGTTTTTTATTTTATAGGACATTTTTCTTCTGTTGGGCCTAAAAAGGTTACGTGAAAATTTATTAGAAAAACACTACTTCTTATTTTTTTCTGAATTCCACCACTGATCTATATATAATAAATATAGAATATAAATTTTCAAAAAAGTAATAATTTAAATTCATGAAAGCATTTTAAAAAGAACCTACACTAAATTTGTAATATTTAGTATCAATTAAAAATGAAAAAAATAGTGAAATAATAAATACATGGTTAATTTTAACCATGCTGAATTGGTTAAAAATCGTATCATTATTTTTATTGAAACCAAGAAAATTTCATTGAAAGTCAAACTTTTCATATTCAATTATTGCAGATATTTACACATATAAATAAAAGTAGTGAAATAAAGCAAGAGAACATATGTTAACCTACATCATTGGAAGTGTAAGGATTCATAAAATAATTTTTTATGTGTAAATAAGTCTATTAGAAAATATTTCGATTTTTTGTTGTTGAAATAGGATAAAAATCTGCAAAACAAAAGATGCCTATTTTAATTAAAGTCGTTATAACAAGGCAATGTACTCACTATACTCGCATATTAGATTAAATCTTTCATTATATCATGCAAAGAATCTTTTGAGAAATATTGGCAAAATAAGAGAAAGAGTGTTGTCTGTGTGCATACTCGAACATTTTATACACAGTTATGAGAATCTAGTAGAAGTGACATAACAGAGATATCTGCCTTTAAAGCTCCTTTAAAGCAAGTACAGCTTGCTTGTATTCTTTTTTAGAGAATGAACTCACGCTAGAATAAACATAATAGTTTAAAATTTTAACCTACTTCATTGCCTGTAAACAAGCTTAATTACATTTTTTAAATAAAATGAAGGAAAACATAAATAACTAAGATTTAAAACAATTGTTAAACTATGTTAATTAGTGCAATATGTGTTAATAGACAACAAATATATAAATCCAACTAGGGTAATAATTTACTAGTATATATAACAAAACAATGGCCTATTTGTGAAAAAAGACGCACAGTCGCACATTTTTACAACCACATATTGCACACAAGGAAAGAGAGTTTGATTTAGGTTAAAATAAACACATATATATGTTAGTCATTATAATATATACGGCGTTATTAACACTCATTTTCATTATTATTTCAAAAAGTAAAATAGCATCCTTCAAACCATAAAATAGTTTATATTAGTGAATGTAAATTTTTTGATATTATCATTACTCCTGTGAGATAATATTTTTCAAAATCAAAAAATTTTATTAAACCAATGATCCCAGAAAAACAGATGACAACAATAATTTAAAATAAAACTACCTTGAAATCAAAAAATCAACTGGGTTATAAAAATGGCAGTGGGGTCAAATGTTTTTAAAAATAGTTTATAGAATTACGTTGTTTAAAATTAAAAAATAGAAATGATAGTTAATCGGAAGATTTCATACACATTAGATTATTTTGGTATAAAAATTTATATACACTCATCAAGTAGAGTAAAATTATGAACACATTTTATCTATAAGCAAAAAAATTTACTAAATTTTAATGATCTTATTTAAAGCTTCTCTTATGTTGACTTATAACAATATCGTACAATATATACTTTCATAGTTTAAAATAATAGATAAAAATTTTAAAAATATATTTTAAATTGCATAAATTAATTTTAAGAATCCTAAACGTATAGTAATCGAAAATAATCATTGTGTTTAAGAAGACCAGGAATATTTAAGTTTTTGTACAACTTTAGGAACTTAAAAATAAGAAAGTTTAATAAAAATTATGTGAATTTAAAATCAAATGTAATTTTGTTATAAAACATATAAGAACAAAAAATATACTGATATACTTTACTTCATATTTAGAAATATTTACTAGCCCATTAGACATTTTGGGAAAGTGTATTTTACTAACTTGCAAAATATTACGTTTACTAGCAATTCTTACTAGTATAGTTAGCAACTACTACTATGCCTAAAACAGGTAACGCAATAGTAATTTATACTGATAACTATAATATATTTGAAAGAGAAAACTTTTGTCTTGGAGTGCCCGTTGTCTTTATGACTGTCCGTATTTATAATGGTGAAATTTTATCCATCTGTTATAGAGAAATATTTTTTTCTTGGACAGGATACCGATAAAAAAATATAAAAAATATTTTTCATCATAAAATATATTTAATACAAGTTTGAAAATTTTAATTTGAATTTAAGAAGCATATGTTATTTATTATAATTATATCATCAAGTATCTTGGCCGAAAATTCGTGTTAACATAACCTATGTTTTTGAAGAATTAACATTTAAAATATGATGATAATATTTGAAAGCGAAAAATCTATCAATTTTATCGCCCACCATTTAAGTTGGAAACCCAATATAGCACAGAAGCTGCACGTTATTCACCATTTTTACTGTGATAATGAGATGTAATATCTATAGTTCGAATAAAATTTGGATATCCCTTGTTTCATTTTTCTTGTTCATATTTGAAGACGTGCAGTTTCTGTGCTGTACAGGGTTTCCAACTGAAATGTTAGGCGATAAAATCCCTGTGAAGATTTCATAAGCAAGCTTTCTTCTAGGTAGTAAAACTTTTTAACCGATATGATTCCATCGTCAGTTCAAACGGACGTAGATGATTTCCTGTTTTAAAATATTAAAATATTTTTATATCAAATTAAATCTCGTCTTGCTTTCTCTGGAATGAAATGGGTTAATTTGAATAACACTAGGAGTTTAAGTTATTTTGAAAAATAATAATAACATAACGTGTTTTTATAATAAATAAATACGAAAAGGACATATTTTTGTGTGTTAAAGTAGAATACAAAATTTTGGTTTTAACACGAATGACTATAACGCATTGTCCATGAAAAGGAGTCAAGCGTTACCATAGTGTTTGAAAAGGAAAAAGTAGATGCATGTGAAGAATAACTTGGTAAACTTAGAGGAGATAAATTTAATTAAAAGATGGAAGGAGAGTAAATTAATTAAAAAAGCAATGTACTATCTAGGCTAAATGATGCTTTGAAGTGCTTGGTTATGTGATAAGGATGATAAATGATTATATTGAATTTCCAAAAAACCGAATATTACGTGTTAATTATAAGAGTAGCAATCCACCTAATATTTTTACTGACATAACTAGCAGAATAAAAGCAACTTATATATCGAATGTTAAGCTGGAATTTCTAAAAATAAAATGTACGTTTGAACGAAAACAAATCTTTCTTCAAATTTTCTGTCTAACTTTCTCTATGATTTTCATTAAGAAAATATATTAAAATTAAGAATATAAGAGCAGGGCTGGGAATTCGGAGGGAAAATATCTAACTCCGACTCTTATTATTACTCCTAGAACTTACAAAAATCCGACTCCCGAACCCTGTATAAGAGTGCCTATTTGTTTCTTTGTATTTATGCGTATATGAATTTTTATTTTTTCTTTCAAAAACCGCCATCAAAACATAAGTATTAAACAGAGATCTAGAGAGAGGGATTGTGAACCTCCTGGCAAAAACCAGCACATTATATTTAAAAACTCGACTATTAGGAGCCCATTCCATCTCTAAATATTGCTGTCCCCCTTTACCTTAAAGTCTGGGCTACGCCTCTGATAGGAATGTTTATAATTTTTTTATATTAAAAAAAATGTTTATTTTGAAATTTTATAGACTTTATAAAATTATATTATAGACTATGTAGAAATTTTTTACTTCTAAATTAGTTTCAAATTGTCTTTTTTAATTCTATTTTATCTTTTTTATGTTCTAAACAGTCCATTTAAAGCTTTAAATTGTCTTTTTTCTAAGTTGCATTTTCTAAGTTCTAAATTGTGTTAATTTAGGCCTTAAAAAGACAATTTAGAACTTAAAAAAATTAAAATAATTTAAAACATAAAAAACAATTTAGTACTAAAAATGGTATATATGAAAATGCATCAAAGTCTCAAATAGAAAGTAAAATCATTTTAAAATAGAAAATTTGATTACAAAGTAATCATTTCAACTCAAAGATAAGACCATCTTAAACTATAACATTTACAAAAATTAGTAATAGTAATCAGCATTTTTATCAAAATCCCATTTGATTTAGGGTCCCTAACATTTAAATGGAAACGTGAATCTATTTTTCTATATATCAGGAATTAAGACCCTGTTCTTCAAAAGCCGCATTAGTCAATTAGTTAGTAAGATTAACTAGTTACTCAGTTAATTAATCAATCTGTTAGTTTAGGATTTATTTAGTTAATAATGTTAGTTAGTGAGTTAGAAAGATTAATTAGTTATCATTTAGTATATTTTTTGAATCAATCAGTTACTTAGTTAGTTAGTAAGATTTTTACTCATTTGGTATGTTAGTCTCTTAGGTTTAAAAATTTTTATATATAAAATAAAAAATTCAATAGAAAACCCTTAGGAAACATTTTATAATATAAAATTTCAATTAAGATAATTAAAAGTTTGGTTTAAAGCATTCTACTCAGATATTTTAAATAAAACAGATATCACTCATTTAATTGTAAAGATAGAATTTAAAAAATTGCAAGTGTAATAAAAATTTGAATATATGAAGAAATTTTAAATAATGTTTTATATTCAAAAAGATATGTGTAATAAAGCATTCACAACAAAAGATAACTTTTCAATAGCGGATCTGTAACCTATTATTGCTTGGCTAAATTTGTCCGCTCAGGTGCTGGTGGCGTAAAGTGACCCCCCCCCCCTCTATTTTTCAGATATTAATAAATATTTTAAATATGATGTATATATTTCAACCATGCTGAATTCAGTGGTGATGTCCATTTTTTTAATCAAAATCAATCAAACCTGTCAAAAATTGATTTATATTGGAAAGATCATTTCAAAAAATAACTAAATAATTACATAAAGTTTTTTACACATATATACCCATTTTCAAGTATGCTGAATTGAGTGATATCAATTTTTTTAATCAAAATCTATCAAACCTGTCAAACAATGATTTAAATATGACAGCCTATGTCAAAATTAAAATTTTTATTCTTATAAAGTTTTTTATACATATACTATATACCTATTTTCAAGTATGTAGAATTTAGTGGTGATGTTAATTTTTTATGAAAATCAATCAAACTTGTCAAAAAAATTAATTTATATATGACAGCTCATGTCAAAATTAAAATTTTTATTGAAATACTTATAAAAAGTTTTTTAAACATATATACCTTTTTCAAGTATGTCCAACTTAGTGGTGATGCTCAATTTTTACTAAAAACAACTAAACGTGTTAAAAAATTGATTAAACATCACAATTAATGTCAAATATATAAACTTCAAAATAAATTTTGCTTACAGAATTTCTCTGTTAATTATTTTCTTACTTTATTAACCAACTTTTAGTGTTTATTTCACTTAAATTTGTCAGTAAATTAGTAATCTCGATAGGAATTAGTAATTCATCGTTTTGCCTACAAATTCGTTATCGCCTGGTAGCTCTACGTCATTTCTCCTATACCTTATATATTATGTAATTTTGCTATTCATTCTATTATCCTTTTTTGGTAGCTCTTCTTTTATCAAAAATTTATTTTCTACAATCTGTGTTCAAAAAAACTTTTTTAAGGATTTATTTTTAACAGATTTTATTCGCTCTTAAAGCATTCTAATTAAAGAATCTTCCTGATGATCTTTGAATTTTTTATGAGTATCTTGTATTTTATTATCAGGTGTAATGAACAGATATTCAGCCTGAATATTTGTCAACTAATCCCAGTTGAAAAGTTTTTTTCTGATGAAATCATTCGTGATGTTCATCGTTTAATTACAAATAGTCGTATTCTTAATCTAAAAGACTCTCTCTTTCACACAAAAGGAAAAATATAGACAAATTCAATTTAAAATTATCTTGATAGTGACTAAATCTTCATATATTGGCATCTATGACAGTTTTGATAACTCTATCCTATTTAAAATTTTTAGATTTCCTACCCATCTTAGTGAAATTATAATTGTTATCTTAGCTGATAAGCCATAGGTTTAAAAATTTTTGATTTGCAAAAGTGGAACTTCTTTTTCACGGTCAAAATCTTTTTTGAAGCACCCAATATTAGATCATTACACCACTTCCTAGTTCATTGGAACATGGTAGATCTTTCATTTAGTCAAAATACATATTTCTTTTTTAAAATTATTTCTTTTGACCATACGTTCTCTTTTCATTTTGTTTTCAGATTCCTCCTTTCTCTCATACTAATCTTCAAAAGATTTTATGTTTTGTTTTATTTTTTTAAAATAAATGTTTCATACTCAACGTCAACATGATTGAAGAAAGTATTGTAATCCAAAATATATAACAAAAATATTTTTTTACTATATAACCACTAAATAACCATTTTTTTTTAATTCTACATGATTTTTTTAGAAAAAAATAAATTTTCAGGCATACATCACAAATTTAATTGACACTTCCAGATATTTCTAATGTATTCGCCAAAATAGAGTTCAGAAATAAAATAAGCCTAGTTGATTTGGTATAAAAACATATTTAAAATTTTGAAAATATTTTTGGAGACATTAGATGTAAAACGCAAATTTGATTGAAACTTTCAGATATTTTCAAACGCTAAATACGAAAAATGAGTTCAAAAATGAAACCAACATTTTTGGCATAAAAACAGATATTTTAATTAAATTTCAAACATATTTCTATAGCCATTAGAGGTAAATCGAAGATTTGATTGACAACTATCATGATTAAATTGGTATAAAAACATATATTTAATGTAAAATTAGAGAGAATATTTTTGGATATCGTTTTCAGACGTAAACCGCAAATTTGATTGAAACTGGCAGTAAAACCTCTAAATGCGAAAACTACGCACAGAAATGAAACCGTCATGATCTATTTGGTATAAAAACATATATTTCATATAAAATTTGAATCAATATTTTTGGAAACAAATTTTAGAACTAAGCGCAAATTTGATTGATACTTATACGTATTTTCAAATCCTAAATGCAAAAATTGAGTCCATAAATGAAACTAGCATGGTTGATTTGCTATAAAGACATATATTTCATATAAAATTTTAGATAATATTTTTGGAGAGTGTATAAAAACATATATTTCATGTAAAATTAGAGAGAATATTTGTGAAGATAATTTTCAGAAGTAAACCGTAAAATTGTATTAATACTGACAGAAATTTTCACACTTTAAATCCAAAATATGAGTCCAGAAATGAAAGCAGCATGGTCGTGTTCATATAAAATATATATTTCATGTAAAATTTGAATGAATGTTTTTGAAGACAAGTTTTAGAAGTAAACCGCAAATTTGATTAACATTTATAGGTATTTTCAAATTATAAATGCAAAAATTGAGTCCAGAAATGATACTAGAATAGGCGATTTAGTATAAAAACATATATTTTATGTAAAATTTGAAGAAATATTTTATTAGATACATTTCTCATCAATCAAAATTTTGATTGATATTTTTTAAAAAGAAGCCATGATTATTGAAAAAAAAATTAATATATAAAGTCTTATGCGTAAATCAGTATATAATTAAAAATTTTCAAAGGAGTATCTAATATAGACCATAAGTTATAAGGTTAACTACAGATCATTTCAAAATTTTGTTGAAAAATGTTCATTTTTGATTTTGATTGACAGTTTTTTACATGAGAGGATCATTCAACTACGATGAAAATAGTACCAAAAGATGCAGCTAGCAATTTTAGTAAAAGTCACAAAATTTGAAGGGACATAATTGAGCCAATTTTGTACAATTAATTTTTCAATGAGGAGGGGGGAGGGTCTTACGCCCCAGTCCCCAAGCACTAATAGGATAAAGCTTTATGGCCCCGATCAAAACATGGCCATTAAGCAATATTACCCGTTTTGACCATTTTAATATTAAAATAACGCCATTCCGTGATAGAATCAGAGAACATAAGGTTGAATTACTTTTTAAGACTTCGGAATATGCTCTAATACACTTTTCATATGGCCTCAAAATATTTCTGAAATTGGTAATATATATAAAAATTTTCTTGGGGACTACAAGAAGAATCGATTTTTTGTTCACACAAGTGTTTTTGAGATGTGAGATAACTTGACAGAGCAATTTTAATAAAGCCTCCGTTTATCTTTCAGAATATTAAGTTTCTTCTTCTTGAGTAAATTATAAATTATACTGATTTTAATTTGCGAAGGATTTAGGTTCATTAATTTATATTAAAAGTTATATATACGTGAAGTATTATTTTAACATTACCCCCCCAATAAATATCCTTTTTTTTTAAATATATCAATTTTAACTACGTCAGGCCATTTTATTTAGCTTACAATAAGGTTATAGTAATAAGAAATTACGAAAATAAACTTTAATCACGAAAATAAATTTTTCTCTGAATTAAAAAAAAAGGGATATTTATCCATTTCAAATAATAAATAGATGTTAAAATATTACACACATATAAGTATTCCAGGGTTAGCAAATTAATTGATTTTTGAAAATATTTAAACTTTATCTATAAAACTATATTTATAGATAGTAAATATCACCAATAGTTGTTAGATAAATTTTAAAAAACTTGTGATAATACATAGAAAAAACTATTTTTAAAAATAATTTATAAATAAAAATTACCTGTCCTGCTGTATCATTTATATGAAGTTTAACTTTGATATTATCAACATTAACATTAACTAAATATAATTTATTATATATACAGCAAAATCAAAAGAGATAAATTACCCTTATAGTTATCAAATGCTGTAGGAATGTACTCTTTTAAAAAATTACTAGTAGTATATTTTGAAATAAGGCAGGTTTTTCCAGTTTGGGCTTCACCAATGACTACACATTTAAGATCAACCATGGAATATAGAAGCAGACGAAAATAAAAAGCTTGAGTGAATAAAAACTAATTAATTCAAAAAAAAATTAATAAAAAAAAATTAATAAATAAAAGCCTTTTTTATATTTTAAAAAATTGTTTACAAAAATATATGTCCACTACTCATAAACTTTGATTAGCAATAGTAAATTTAAAAATCCTTATTAATATAAGTATTTTTTATAAATATATTAGCAAGAATTTTTATATAACAATTTTAACTTTCAATTACTATTGTCCAATATATTGCCAAAAGCTTAACCTCTTTCTATATAACTTGAAATAATAAATAATATGTTGGATTGTAGCGACAACAACTAATTTTTTCTTGTATATGATAGTAGTGTTACGATTCAATATGTTTTCTTAACAATAAGTCATGCATACCAAAATTGCTTCAGAGCACAGTATCTTACTATATATATAGTTTTAAAAGTAGAGAACAATTTTCGTATTTTTCTTATTTATAAAGGTATTTATTTCTTTAAAATTTTTAATTAATGTGTTAAGCAACTATCCAAGAGGAAAACATAACAACCCTTGATTTATAAATCAGCATGGTTGGTTAGATGCTGCATTCGATAACTCAAGGTCTTGGGTTCGATCCTCCATTAAGCCTGTTTTCCTCATAGTTTGATACAAGGGGCGCAATTGTGCCTTTTCGATGAAAACACCCTACGATACCATTACCGTACCAAATAAATAAATGCTTAAACCATTAGAAATAAATTTCTTAATTTTTTTCAAATGTTCGAATAAATTTATTAAGTGTTTGAAAAGCTAAACAATGAGTGTTAAAAATAAAAAATTATTTGATAAAAGTTTAGACATTTATAAACTTATAAAAATGTGTATTACGCTCAGTTTGATGGGACACTAGCTTACGAAGATCAAAAAATGTATAAAAATATTTGAGCAAATATTATTATAATTTACTCATAATGTTTTTTTATTTGTCTACAAATGTGTCCAAAGATTATATAGTTGGTTGGTTGTAGATATCAAAGCACTTTAAGGCGTAAGGCTATATGCTCGCATTATGCTTGAGATGGTTAATCACAGTTTTGTGATTTGGATTTTAAGAGTCGGGAGCCTTTGGGATCGAACCCCTGACCTTCAATTGTTAAGTTAAGAGGTACAACCTAACAACCCTTGAAGCTCAGATTATAAAGTTGTATCATTGAAAGTAAATAAAAAAATTTTTGACTAACACTTATTATTTTATCGGCTTAAAAATATATAGTAAAACTTTCTTAAAATTAGAAAATTCTTTGATTGGAATGAGAATTTTTTGGTTCGTTGATTAGTTGGTTGGTTGGCTCGCTACTTGAGATGGTTAATCACGGTTTTGTGATTTTGTTTTTATAAGGAGTCGGGAGTTTCGCGAGCGAATCCATCGCTTTAAACTTATCGCTTCTCTTCTATCCCACTACATACGCATATAGTAATAACAAATTTCCATATCACTTTTCTATACTCTGCTCTCTCTTATTTGCAGACTGACTATTCATTGAATATTATCATTCACTGCTGTTATATTCATCTCTTGTTACCTACTTATTCGCTTTCTTTTTCCTTCTGATTGTAAGTAATCACTATTTTAACTATATTTGAATATTTATTAAGAATTTTTATTAAAATAATCACATTCAAATGGATAAACAAATTAAAGATTTTAAGAGCTACATTTTTTCTAAATGTGTTCTTAAATTTTAACTTTTGATCAAACTTTTCATGTTTTCATTAATTTATATCATATACAACTGACAACTTCAATTTTGAATTTTGATAACATCAAAACTTGGAAAAGTTTCATTTAATTTTTTATTTGTCTCTTTTAATCAAATAGTTAGTATATATTTTTATTTTTTCAGTTTCAGAAATTATGAATACTAAAAATTCATCATTATTTAAAAAAATGAAAATATCGGATTTTTTCTGTAAAAAAGAATTCAGTCAACCTTCACACCAGTCGTATGGAGAATCATCTTGTGAGAAACAATCGAACGACAAAATTTCAAACTCGATAGTATTTGAGAACGATCCTGTGTTAGAAGATAACGATATTGCTCGCGCAATTTTATATCCTATTTTTACATTATAACTTTTAAGTTCTCTACTATCCCAAAGACACAAGAAACAATGATATTTGTCAAACCTCGTTGAAGTCCTTTAAAAAATATCTTAAAATCACCAATTTTACTTTAAAAAAATTCAACCCATTTAAAAACATTTACAGCTTTTTTTCTGATAAAAATATATTCAATGGTGCATCGATTGTTTCGAATAACCCTTGTATGTTTTGGCAAAAATACAATCCATAAGGAAATATAAAAACAGAGACAAGTTTGTCTCTTTCTCTAAGAAGTAATTCAATTTTAATCATTTAACATATACCACTGTTTTAATGTTTAAATGAGCAAAACTTTCCGTAGATATTATTGAATTACATCAATCTAATAAAATCATTAATTAAAGCGTTTATCTTGGTCACCTACTGGCATTCCTAAATAAAAAAATTTTACTTTTTTGAAAAAAATAGTCAAAAAAGCGTCAGCAGAATATTTTCAACTGACAGTACTCATCATTTGATAAAATTTATCTTAAGGTATCGGCATTAAGTTTATATCATATTGACAAAGAAACTATATATCAAAATAAACTAAGGAAATAAATATTTACATATAAACAAGAAGAAAGTGAGTAAATATTGTTTGTGACGTTCGCACCCATCCTTTCGGATATCGTAGTCCGACCGTAATGCTGAGTCCAGCTCTTTCTTGACTTACCATCGCCCCTAAATGCCTAATACTGGTTATGGATACTGCATAACTATCATCATCATTGTACCATATCCATTTGGACGTGGGCAACCATGGAGCGCCAAGATTTTCGATCTTTCATCTTCCTTCTCATCTCCATTGTGTTGCAACTCTTTCTCAAAGCTTCTTTGAGCCTATCAATAAATTTCTTGTGTGGTCTTCCTCTTCTTCCTTCCATCATTCCATATATACAAAGGCTTTCTAATCCATCTTTTCTCTCAATATGGCCAGCAAATGTTAGCTGCCTTCTGTATATTATATTCAAGAGTTCTCTTTTGTTTTCAACTCTCTATATATAATCTATCTATAAATAACTATACCTTGATATATATTATTTTACAAGAATTTATGTTACAAATATAAAAATACAGCTGAGTGATCGATACAATCTTAACGCGAACGCTCTCAATGGGAAACAATCTTAATGTCTAGTGATAGCTTGATTACTAACAAGGTTAAAATCGGGTCGCCAGAGCAATATCTAACAGTAAAAACCTTTGAATTCTTCGGTGGAAGAAAACTAAGATAACGGCACAATAAAAATGAAATATAATAAAACTTATTTATATAAAAATGAAGAAAAGTTTGTAGAGAAATGTCCTGAAAAGAGTTCACAAAGAGACATCTTCAAATACCTAAGTTTTGAGATGAGGATTCGCAGTCTAAGAAATTAAAAGAATTTTTAACGCCATCTAAAAAGTTTGAAATTTTAGTTTTTCATGAGTATTGCTGTTGATAATTTTTCGTTTGCTTGAACATTATATCATTGCAGTTATTTGTCCATATGCTTTAATTATTTCAGGATAATTAAAGAAATCAAATGTCATTTTCTTGGTAATTAGATATCTCATTACTTAAAGACATGACCTCATTTTTTTGAAAAATGAATGGATAAGGGGAGAGTGGGGGAGCGTAAATTTGTACGATTAATCTTATATAACTTTTTTTTCATTTAATCACATTTTCATAAATTTTTTAACAAATACAAAATTTAGCAAATATAATTCTTTTAAAAAAGTTACGAAACTTATCCTTATTGGAATGAAGAAGATGCTTCTATTCCAGCTATTTTCTCAGAGAGTGTCTCAATTAGAAAAAGAGGAAAGAGATAAAATTGTAAAAATTTTACAAAGCTAGGCTGAATTACCTTGATATCCAAATGTCTTAATAAAAGGTCGTGTTTAACCACGATATTGTTGTAATTTGATCTTAAGCCATTACGGTCTTTCGAATGAAACGAAAATTATTATATGTTAAAATTTAAAATTTATACTTTGATTTTTCCGTGTTTTTAGATTGGCTAAAAGAAAAGGAGCCAAAAATTGCAAGTTATTGTTTTCTAAATTTAAAAATATTTATTAGTGATCTATTTTGCCGTATTTGAATTTTAGTTAAAGGTATTCTAAATTTTCTACGATAGGTTTCGAGGGCGCATTTAGGGAGGGAAAAGATCAGAAAATCTCAGCAAGGCAACTTTTTTCTTTAGATGGGATCTTTTTTTTCTCACAGCGATCGGTAGACATATGTCTACATTCATAAATATATTTATTTGATTTGATAATGCAAACACAAGAACCTCTAAAAATAAGATATCTGTAATAAGAGTACTTCATTACACATCTTTGAAAAGTGTCATATATAATGGAGTCCAATTGGTGCGATCACAATTGCTGAGCGATTGTATAGTTTAGACTTCGTTGTCCTGCCAAAATTTTTAGCCCAAAAATCTGACTGCAATGGCATAGAAGTATATCATGTAAACATGCTAATACATTCTGAAAGCAGAAATATATATTTCCAGTATTTGGAATAAATATTAAAGTGTTAGATTATGAAAATGAGTTACCTCAAGAGTGTGTAATTTTTAGTGCGTATTTTAATGTCACATGGCTTGGTAAAATGGTCTAGTTCTATTTGACACTTTGTGAAATAGTGAATCGAAATCTAATTATAATTCAATTATTCTAATCATCTAATTTAAATTTATAAAAAAACACAAAGCAATGGTACGCGAATACACCTGTTACAAACCGAGTAAAGACTGGACTAGAGCTCTTTTGGCAAATGATTTGGACATTGCTGCTTTCAACTCATGGGTCATTTATCAATATAATTTTACTGCTAGCGGAGCAAACATTTATTTTATAAAAGTTTTATTTAGAAAATTTTGCAAACAATCTATGATGATTATCTTGAATCTAAAAAATATTTCTAAACGAATAAAGAATATTTTATTGTATTATCAAATTTGATCAACTCAACAAAATATAGAAGATAGTTCAGTAACTAGAGACAGAGTCGCATTTTGATATATGCCATTGTCCTACGGCCCCTCATGCTAGAGAGGCCTCCAACTCTAATTGGCATATATTTAACAAATTTGGTTCTTTTAAAACCCAGTTAGGTTTTTTTTTGTAAATTTTGTTATTTTTATCGATTTTTTAACTTTTTATAATTAACTAAAGGTAGATTTTTTTTAACGGCAGCATTTGTATTATTTGGTTACATTAGTTGTATTGAATTGCTATATTTTAAGTTTATTTCTAACGATTTTACATTTAATTTACTGAAATTAATACGAAATATAATTTTATTTTTTTCCTAATAATGAATTTTTGCTTTTTTTCAGCGTATTTTTTAATCTTGGAGAGCAGATACAGTTAAAATAGTATTTTTACATTACGATAAGATAAAGTCTGCACTTGGAAAAATGTTCTCCCTCAGAGAACAAAAAGACGCTACACAGCTTGAAGATCTTATTAAACAAATGTGATCATTTAAAACGCTATATAATTATATTGTATAGATTTTTTACACGATTTGATGTGACAAGCATTGAACTTCAAAAAATTGAAACTGACATTTTCTCAGATGTAACAATATATGAAAGCCTTTTATTTGTAAAAGGAGATGGTGTTACTTTGATTAAATAGAAAATGAGGCTAAAAATTTTGCGTAACCAAATACAAAAAAGTATAAAAAAAAAAAAATGTTTTGATGAAATGCTGGGAATAGATACTCATATATTAATCTACGTACAAAGTTCATATATAAAATTTTTAAAACATTTTTATATTGTCAAATGAACTAGGAAGCAGAGTAAATGCTTATTCAAAATTTAAGAAGCTGTTTACCTTTTTGACATAATATAGCACTATGAGTTATAAAGACCTTGACCCATTTAAGATCATTGTTCTTAAAGGGAAGCCAGACAAACTCTAACTTTCAAAATAATTAAATGGGAATTACTAAAGTCGCCTCCTTTTTTGGTCCTAAATGTGTTATTAAAGGTTAAGGTAAAAGTTATTTACAGCTTTAAGTTTTACTTGTCCCAAAGTGAAGTCTGAGATTGAAAGAGTTAAAAAGTTAACATCGTTCTATGATGAAGTTTGATTTTCATTTTCAAGACACTCCATTTCCTCGTATTGACGATACTATTGACTTGACTTCAATCTGCAAAAGTTCTCACATTTTCTCTTTAGATTATGTTCATTCTAAGTTTTTCAACGTGAATATAACCAGTTTGAATATTCAAATCTTCATCAACTTAATAAATTATCGCTTACCGGAACCTCTAAGTAATATTTATCTACAGAAAACCTGGATGTTGACGAGCCTCTCAATCACTCGTTTCCTGGGTATAACTTCCTTTCTTTTAGCAAAAAAGCATCTAAACACGGTGGCTTAGCTTTTCTTATCCATACATCCATATCTGCAACGATTAATAGCAGCGCATCTTCTGCTAGCTTGTTGGAGTTTGCTTCTATTGATTTTTGTACTTGCAAATCGAAGTTTCGGATTCATAACTTTCATAGACTGCCTGTTTTTACTGAGTTGGCGTTGATACCTTTATGCTTTTTTTGACAATTACCTAGACTCCAGTTTCCATAATAATACTTTTAGTATCATATTGGGAGATTTTAACTTTAATCTGCAGAAAATTTCTTCAGATAGTAATGCACTAAAGTTTTTTAATCTCATTGCAGGCTCATTATTTCAACATACTATTACATTACCAACTCTCTCTTTGTACAATTCAACTATTGATAATATACTCATACCAAAAACAAAGAAAAACTTTTTTTCTTACAACATTTCTTACTCAATATCCGATCATTTGCCTATTATTCTTTCACTTGATTTTAACACTTTCAGTAGAGATACTCGTAAATCATACACTTACGTTAATTATGATAATTTCTCAGCTCTAGTCGGGAATTTTGACTCGTCTTCCTTGTTAAAGTCTGCTTATGATGATCCTAGTTTATTACTCAAAAAATTGACTGCTTACTTATCCCACTTCAAATCCATCTCTACAATCACACGAATTGTAAAAATCAGTAAGTATAAAACAGGAATAAAAGCTTGGATGACAGATGATGTTTTACTCATGATCAAAAAGAGAGATAAACTTTTAAAAGTATTTAAAAAAGATTGCTCCTTTTCAAAATATTTAAAAAAGATTGCTCCTTTTCAAATAAACGAAGATTTTTAAAATGTCGTAATGAAGTCAAAAAGGCTATAAGATATTATCTAAAAGCAGATATTATGAAGGCTTATTTGTAAATTGCTCCTCAAATATGAAAACGCAATTGTGTAATTTGAATAGTTTACTGAACCCAAAAGAAAGATAAGCATTTGTATTAAAAAGACAAGATGGTTCTCATATAACAGGTGATAAAGAAGTAGCCGATCTATTCAACAACTCGTTCTGCTCAGCTGAATCCAGTGTTTGTGACTTATCCTTTCTGCTAATCTTTTTTGATTTTATATCTTTTTCAATCGATGACTTGTTTTCTGCTTTGCATGATCTCAAAAATTTCGGTCTCTCTATGTATGATATCAAATTGGGAAAAAATGTTTTGGGACCTATAATTTTACATGCATACAATTTGTGTTTATCTCTTTCCATTTTTCCTGAATCTTTCAAGTTCATCAAAACTCTACCTGTGTACAAAAAGGGTGACAAGCATGACCAATCTAACTACCGCCCAATCTCAATTATCCCTACACTTTCAAAAATCTTTGAAAAGCTTATTTTCTTTCTAATCTCCAGTTATGTATATAATAATATGCTTCTTTCTGATCAACAGTTTGGTTTTAGACCCAATTTCTCCACTGGAATTTTTCACGCATCCTTTATTCATAAAATTATCTGTGCTCTTGAAGATAATTAAGCTGTTTAAGCCCACTTTATCGACTTATCCAAGGCATTTGACTCTATTTCTCACGTTCTTCTAATCAAAAAACTTTCATTATATGGCTTTTCTCCCTCTCCGATACAATTCTTCTTCTCATATCTCTCAAATAGATTACAATTCGTAAATATCAATTCAGTTTTTTCCAATCCAAATTATATTCTTAACGGAGTTCCCCAAGGTTCGATCCTAGCACCGATCCTTTTTTCACTATACATCAACGATTTGCTTTCTTTGACAGATTCTATTTCCTCCATGGATCTGATGCTTTTTGCTGATGATATAACTGTTATATTCAGGGGCCTAAATTTAAAATCACATGAGATAACTACTGGTATTCTGACACTTGAATTTTGGCTAGAAAAAATTGTCTTCTCTTGAACTCCAAAAAATCTAAATGCATGGTATTCTCTAGTGGTACTACAGTTCAAGAATTGTGTGGTGCTTTTAAGTATTTAAATTTTCAAAAAGTTAATACATTTAATCTGCTCGGATTGCAAATCAACTCCAGCCTGACATGGAAAAACCACATTGACAATGTCTCTAGTAAACTTTATTACATCATCAGTTTGCTAAAACAGGCATGTAAGTTCCTACCAACCAAAACGCTTTTATTAGTCTACAATACTATGTTTGTCCCACACATAACTTACAGTCTATTCATTTATGGGTTTTGTACTACTGAAAAGTTACTCAAACTGCAAATATCGGCTCTTCGAATTATTTTTAAAGAAAAAAGTATCTCACACTCCGATCCCTTGTTCTCAAAATATTTTATTCTCAAAGTTCAAGACTTATATGAGCTTAAACTATCACTATACACCTATAAATTTTACTCTGGATTTTCTTCTCCCTTGATCAAAAATTTATCAGAATCTCCTCTACTCACACACATGAAATCTCCTCGTTTTTGCAATTTTTTTCAATTACCATTTTATCGACTGTCAAATTCCAAACAATCTTTTCCTTACAAGATGTTCTGCAAATTCAACACCTCTGCCTACTTATTTCATGAATACCCCCAAATATCCAACTATAAAAAAATCATAAAAAAAGTTTTTTTGATGGTTATGCTTTTCATGAGTGCAAGTTGAAGAATTGCTATGTTTGCAAATTTCTTTAGTTGTCTTATAACTTTTAATCATTATCTTTCTTTCTCATTCTATTCCTTTCTATTTTTAAAATTAATAATTGTTTACAAGTATCAATGTATTCACAAACAACCCGCTCAAATTGATTTTCATAGTTTATAGTATTTCTACTGTTAATGGGTTATTTCTAGCGGTCTAACGGCCTTCAATAATCCATCAACTAATATTGTAAAAATGTTTAAATTACGTATTATTATAGATTGTATTTTTTGTAAATGAAAAATTTTTTATATCTTTTTTATCTCTTCCTTCAATATTTTTGTTGAATAAAACTTCTCTCTCGCTCTCTCTCTCTCTCAAATTAATCTAAATCTCACATGTTATTATCAAACATTTCAAATTTATTTAAATTCAAATTTTTAGCAACTACATTACTAAAATTAAGTATATTAGTAAGAATATTCCTCACATCACACCCATTACAATTGAACAAGGAGAAATTACTTTTCCAAATTTATCTAGAGTGGAGAATCATCTGAGATCACGTTTTAGGCAATCTAGAGTGAACTCACTTCCACTACTATTCATTGAATCCGAGCTTAAAACAGAAAATATTTTTTTTAGATTTGAAACGATTTTATACTTTGAATACTTTTTACTGCTTTGTTAAAAAATATTTAAAAAATATTTTAAGCAAAAATATTTCATTATTTTTTTATTAAAATCCTGACCAAATATTATAAGAAAAAATTTTGAAATTTGAAGTTTGGACTAGGCCTACAAGTAAATCCGGTTTTGACTAGAGGTTCAATACACGTTTGTAGACCAAGGATAAGTTATAGGGGTATGAGTAAGGTCGGTTAGATACTGCGTTTCCATACCCAATGTCTTTGGTTCGATCCCCCATCAAGCCTCTTTTCCTTATAGTTTGATACAAGCGACGCAATTTTCCCTTCTCGACGAAAACACCCCTCAGTACCTCAGTGTACACTTTGTAAAGATTTTATTTGCAAAAAACTTTTATTTATGTACCTGCGTCATGATAACGTGTAATGTTCATCGACCTGTTCTTGTTTAAATTATATTTTACTAGTTTAATTAATTTTTTTTACTTTTTATATTCATTCGATGTTAAAAAATTTTTTTTTGTTCTGCTTTGTTTTTCCATAACATATAATTAACTTTAATTGATTATATTACTTTTATTTTTTCCCTGAGAGCTTTTATGGTTTTCCCTGTGAGTACTTGCTTTTATGGAAATACTCTCTCAGTTAAACAAAGCTTTGTTTTGAACTGATAGATTATACTCATATAGAGATTTACTTTTATTTTTTAAATAAATATTTTCAATAAAAATTTTGATATTCGTTTTTAGAAAGTTTTAGCTAACGACAACTCCCAATTATAATCCGCAATAAATTGCCGGGTCTATGGAGTATACGAGTTGATAATTTAGGGTAATGTAACAAACATCGTAGGCCATTATACAAGACACGCCAACTCAAAGTGTTTTAACTTTGGTCCTACATCAGTAGAATATAGGTTAGTATTTACATTTTTATATGAATGATGTCAACCACACTGTGGTCATCTTATCAACTACTAAAACACATTCAAATAAGGTGAATTTGCTAAAATGCAGGTGCATAATTTTAGACAAATCAGAATTTTTCATTTTGGCAACATTTTGAAAGCGAAAAACACAAAAAATAATTTCTGAATTTTATACTTTTTAGTAAAAAGTTTGTTATTACGAAAAACTGTGAAACATAAAGAGAAAACTTTCAATAATGATTTCATAAATTCCAGAGTTTATCCATAATACCAGAGATTTTTCAGTGTTCTAGCCTACTTTATCTCAATCTTTCATATTTTTAATTTTTAGACAAGTTTTTTTTATGGATTATTATACATCCAGCCTTTGGTCCCTTTTTTATTGTGTACCCGAATGAAGATAAAATTAAAAAGAATTAATTAATAGTTTACATAATTATATAACTTAAACAAGACTATTAATAAAAGTTTCTAAAAGTCAAATTGTCCCTGTATAAGAAATTTTGTAACTCGGGAGATGTTGAAATTTATAAAATTTACATTATTATTTCTACTATCGTGACATATTTTGACATTATCTATACAAATGGATTGCTAAATTTTTATTCGTATTTCTTTTTGATATAACTTTTCTATTTTTTCAATACCTTATCCTGCTTATTACTGCGCATAAAGGTAAGGGAAAATAAATTGTACTTCCATAAATGTTAATAAAAACATTTCTTTAAATTTTACTCCATAATAAACGGTTTCTGAAATGTCATTATGTTCGGTCTGCATAATTTTTTATTTTATAGTTGGGGTTAATAATATTTTCCTTCAATTTTTCTGTTTTATCTTTTATGCTTCCAGTTATATTCATAAACTGTTTAAATTGTTAAAGAATGTTTCGCAATATTTTATTTAGTATCCCGCAAATTTCTCAATTTCAATTATCCAAAAATAAATTGGTCGAAAGTTAATCGATTAAACTACCAAATAACAGAAAGGCTGATTGCTCGAATGATAATAAACTTTCTTCAATTGCTCAAAAGCTAATAAAAAATTTACATTAAAAATTTTGTAAAATATAGTAATTTTATTAGTAAAAAACTCATTTAATCATTTATTTAGTTAGTTTTAGTTATTTAATGTGTTAGTTGGATTGCGATAGCTAGTTTGATGCTTAGTTAGTAAGTGAAATAGTAAAACACTACTTTTCGAGCAATCCTCAATTTGATCAATTAGCTCTTTACATTTGAGCAAATGATTTACCTAAATTTACCTAGATTTAATTTATTGCAATGATCGAGACATACATTTTATTTATTTTTATTTGACTAGATTTTGGTTAAAAGAAGCTCACTTTTAAATACTCTCCTCTTTCTATTCTTTGTAACAAGAAAAAATTAGGGACATGAGTAGGATTCGCTAGATAGTTGGTTAAGGTCTTGTATTTGATGCAGAATGAAAGCTTCTTTGCTGACAGTTCGACATATTCTCAGAGGCGTAGCCAAATACTTTTTCTGCCCCTTCCCCAATTTCTTTTGGATTTTTAAAATGTTTTGATATGTATGCAATTGTTTAGCGGCCTCAATCTCTCTTAGTATATTCTTGCCAACAAAAACAAATGTGCGAAGATTCTTTCCTCTATCTAACATTTTTCTCAGTTGTCGACTCTCTAACAACTGATATTATGCCAATACAACTGTGAAACAAAGAGTTTTAAGAAGTCAACGATGCTCAATGCTGCATGAAAGAAAGAAGAATCTTATGCTCGTTTCGTATCTGAAAGAGTATACAAAAAAATTGTCAAAAATGAAATCTTGGAATTTTTTTCCAGAAAGTCCAGAAGGATTCAACTTTTTTGAAAAAAAAACTTTCAAAAAAAAATTATGTATACTTGATGATTTCCAAATAAAAATAAACATTTTTTTATTGATATCACATTACTGAAATTCTTAAAATACATGTGCTTTAACTACCTTAACTACATGTGCTACATTCTTTTTTGGTAAAAATGTCTGCCTCCCCCAATTCTTTGTCTGCCCCTCCAACTTCTATTTTCTGGCTACGCCACTGCATACTCTACCGAATTGCGTGCCCTAAAGATGAAAACAGCATATATTACCTCAACCTTTCTAACTACAAATAACCGTGATCATATTAGCTCCCCCAAATATTGTTTTCCTATCTTGTTTTACACCATGTAATTATTTTTCATTTGAAAAAGCAAGAAATCTTCAGATACTTGATCCAAAAAAAGCCAATATCATCTGCGTTATAAATATTTTGTGAAGCTTGAAGTATTTCTTTTAACTTCCTATTCTTGCAAGAATTCAGTGTATTTAGACTAACACTTATAACTTCGCCATGTTTCGTAACTTTACAACAACTGTACCAAAGTTTTAGTCGATTTATCCATTAAAAAAACAATTTTTCATCATGATTAAATTTGTTTGCAAAAATTTGAGCTTTATTCAGTAATATTTCATCATCCATTCTTAAATCAGGTTTTTTTGAGCTCTCTTTAAGACAGCAGTGTCAAAATAAAAACATCATAGTGCCATATTTCGAAAATCCTGTGTTGCCATTATGAATTTTATAAAAACTCCATGTTAGATTAAAAATAAACCTAGACATAGTAAATAAAACCGAGGATTAATGAAATATATTGTATTTTCATGAATTTAGATTAATTTCAATACTTGAGGCAATTTATTAAACCGTCTTTAATTTCAAGTAATCTATATCCATATTCTGGTATTTTTAAAATTTCACCATCATTTTAAATTCGTTATATTTTTAAAAGATTTTACTTTAAAAATAATAAAAACAAACTTTAAACATTAACAAAAGTTTAATTTGCAAAGCTTAGATTCTATAGACTAGAAGTACTCCAGTTTAAGTCTCTTGAATCCATTATTGTTTAAAGATTAGAGTTTCGTACAAATTGACTTAGACTTATGGTAATACAGAATCTATCCACCATATTTTGCCCATGAAGAAAATAAAGGATTTGAAGGGTTAACGCCATCTAGATACAAATTAACTTTATCCTTGTTTTTTTAATCATTTTTGTTGGAAAAATCTTTCGGAGTTTAAGTTTTTGTTTTGTTCTCATACTTATTTTTATCTCTGTTTAAGTGTGCTTTATACATTTTTCCCAAAAAAAAGCTTATAACCTAATATAATTTATTGAAATCTAATTTTTTTTTATATATTTTCTTGACAAATATAAGAAAAATAGATATAAAGTAGATTTATTACGAAAAAATATTCAAAAATTTTCACACAAAATTTTTGAATCTACTTTACATAATTGATTTTTACAGTTCTAGCATTTCCTTGTACCACATGACTTACACCTTTTATCTCAGCACTAACCTCTTAATGTTGCCTTAGAATTGGAATCTGAAAAGGAAGAAGATTCATGCCCATAAACTGCTAAACCTTCTTTTATATCAGGATGAATCACAGCATTGTAAGATTTTAATACCATGGATTATTCTGATAAATTTAAAGCCAAGTTCATAAGAAAATATTTTTTTACCTCTTTTTTAACACAGGGAAATTGAATAGGCGAATTATTTTTTAGAATGATGAAAGAATTATGAGTAAACATATGTAGAAAATTTATAGAAATCGCTACGGTCCATCTTCTAGAAGGTTTGTAGCATGATGTGTCTCTAATCATTCTGTTGAATATATCAACACCTGATTTAAATTTATTGTATTCCATTATTGTTTTAGGTTAATCTATGGAATAAGAAATTCTTACAGATCTTGGATGTTAACTAGATAAAACATAAACTACTTTAAAGTTTCTTTTAGCGTGATAGAACGGAATATAAGAACTAAAGGTGCACACACAAATTTACATTCACATTCTTGCGATTGCAAACTTTTCAAATAATTCGGTTTCAGGATATATGGTACGAAACGTCTTTTTGGATTGACTGTTCCCCATATTGTCTAATTTAGAGAATCTGCCCATTAGCATAAGGTGTAGTATGTAAAATACCGATCGATAAAATCCCAGAAGTCCGTAGGTCGATAGCAAGTACTAAGTTTCAAAATATAATCATGTTTAAAATAATCTCGATCTTCTAAACCAGGATTATAAATCTTTGATCTAAAGATGTAAAACATGTCTGAATCACTAAGGTGAAAAACTTTAAATGAATAGTGACCTGGTTTTATCGTTGGTTTTAATGATGAATTTTCTCTATAATTTACTAACTATTCATCTATTGCAGTGGTTCTCAACTCATTTTAGGCCCTGGACCAGTATATAAATTAAAAAATATTGTGGACCATTTTATATATGAGTAAGTGTAAATCAATTATAAATCAAAAAGCATTTTATTTTTAATATATTTATTCAAATAAAATTCTGAAAAATTACATCAAATAATTAGTATAAAATATTTCAAAATACTTTTTCCAAAAACTATAAATATATAAAATTTATATGAAGAATATACAGAAAATACCATATATATATCCATTATGATTAGGTGTCATTTTTCCTTGTAACCAGATTTTTGGATTCTCTTCTCACTAACCAGCATTTCGATGTTAGGAATTGTGCTTGATAATGCGCAACGAATATCACTTTCCACCGCAAGTCGATTCCTCTGTTTTGACTTAATGTGCAGCAAATTTGAAAAACCACTTTCGCACATGTAGGTTGATGAAAATGGTAGAAGATATTTGATAACATGTGTTGACAAATTTTGGTAAACGCCAATCATAGTGGCCCAAAATTTTTCCATTGAAGACTTCTGATACACATCTTGAGACTCCAAATCATTTTTTAGTTCCAAGAACTCCTCTTAAAAATCTTGTGGAATGCTATCAACATTTGTTGTAAATGTATTCCTGATAAAACATAAATAGTTCTTTGTCATGTCCGCCTCGGGAAAATATCTGTGAAATTCATCTTGCAAATTTCGCAAATTTCTATTTGAATGTTTTTCTTTTCTTCAAGCATAGAATCCAAGAATGGGAATTGAATCAAATTGTTATTTTCTACTCGCCCAATCCAGAGTTCTAATTTTTCAAGAAAAGCTTTGATGATGCCTTAGTGAGAAAACAAATTTCCACCTTTTCCTTGCAGTTGGAGATTTATTTTGTTCAAAATTGCAAAAATATCAGTAAGATATGCAAGTTCTAAAGCGGAATTTTTTAACAAATCTGTTAAATCCTGTTTGCCTTCAGACTGAAAGAATAAAACCAATTCTTCTCTTAATTCAAACACTCTCTTAAGCACGTTACCTGCTGACAGCCATCGTACAGATGTATGGAATAGCAAAACTTCAAAGTCGGAACCCATGTTTTGACATAATTTTTTGAACAACCTGGTTTTAACAGCTGAAGATTTTACATAATTAACCACCTTTACCAGTCCTTTAAAAACGATATTTAAATGACCTGGTAGTGTTTTTGAAGCCAATGCCTCTCTGTGGATGAAGCAGTGAACGCCAATTACCAATGGAGCCTTTTGTTTCACTAATGCTTGGAAGCCTGATCTTGAACCTAGCATAGAAGGTGCACCTTCCGTGGTGACACCAACCAACTTTCTCCATTCCAGACTGTTTGCTTGAAAAAAATTGTTTACAATTTCCATAATATCCTGAGCACGCGTGGTGGTATCAAGGGTCTTACAAAAAAGAAATTCTTCTTTGAAGTCTTTTTCAACCAAATATCGCACAAACACCATTAGCTGAGAGGAAAGCGAAACATCAGTTGATTCATCCAACTGTATTGCAAACATTGGAGATTTGTTTCTTGGAGATTTCATTTATTCGTCTTGAAATAGTGTCATTAGATACAGATATATCATTAAGTTTACGTGCTGCGTCTTCGCCAACTACTAGTCTGACCCTTTCTTTTGCACAGGGTAAAACAAGCTGCTCAACAATCGTATGAGATTTTTTGGCTTGTGCCACTTTGTATGCAACAATATAGGAAGCACGTACCGCATTGCTGGTCTTTCCATGGAACTCACCTGAGGCATCAAGGCGTTGCCGCTTGAGTGACACTAATTTCTCTTCAAAATATTTGTTATCCTTTTGCAACAAATTAGGATGACACTTTTCAAGATGTAGCTTAAGTTTAGCTGGCTTCAATGATTCATTTCCCAATACTTTATAACAAATAACACACTGTGGTAGCTCCTTGCCATTTTTTTCTTGAAAAGTGAAGCCAAATTTATATATAGTCTTCTGAATACTTGCGTTTAATACTTTTTACAGACATTATTATTTCTTAAAAGTGCAATAAAAAAATTTAGTTTTATGAAGAAGAACTTTATTAACATAAACATAAAATGAACAAATATATTGAAAGAATTTAAAAATGAAATTTATCTACAAATGAACTTTATATGTTACATAGTATAAAGTTTGAATAAAAGTATATTTTATAATCTGTCTAATTCTTATTTTCTACTTTGATTCTGTTAGTAGCTTATTTTTTGCAGTTAAATTGGCATATCATGGCGTTAAGCGGTTCTTCGAGCCCTGTAGCATATACCCAACAACTTTACCTTTTTTTAATGCCCAAGCATTTACGCAGTTGGGGATTTTCCATGAACAATGTAAATCTGTGTACAAAATTGCAAAAAAAATACAATGGTAAAAATATAATTTTAGACTTAATCGATTATACATGTTTGTTTATCTCAAATTCGCATGGCATAGGTATGCATCTTCAATATTTCTTAAAAGTTTATGATTGGTCTCTAACCTTTAAGTGACGTTTTTGAATTTCATTGAAATTTTTTATCAATAAAGTTTTATTTTTTTTTTAATTTTAAAATTACTGTGGACCACCAAAAAAAATATCATGGACCATTAGTGGTCCATGGACCATTAGTTGAGAACCACTGATCTATTGTTACACATCCTTTTGGAGTTCAAAATTTGCAACACTTTAAATAAATTTTTTAATTTATTTTCCCTATAGCGGTCTCGCAATTCATTATTATCAAAACGTAGAAAAATGTGATAAGTTGGAACCTATTACGTCCTATACAACATCTCAAAAAAAGATTTCCATACTTTACAGAAAATAAAACTTTCTAAGAATTTTGCTGATTTAGTAATTTTAGTTGATTTTGGGTAATTTGGGTCTGCTGAATTCAAATATCAAATTATTTTTGCCTAATCAGGTCAACTTTTTGAGATACGCTTTAATTTATTTTAAGTCTAGCCTCAAATATTTTTACGTAAATCAGTATATTCATTAGTCTGATTTACTTTAAGTTTTATGGATGGTTATGAGTAATATTCAAGAAAAGTCTCATATTTATATAAAAATAATGTTCGAATACATTGAAGCTTTTGTTGTTTACCTCTGAAGCTTCAAGAAAGGAAGATGTATATATATATATATAAATGTAATAAAGAAACGTTAAAATTTTGTATGAATAAATCTTTATTTAAATGAATTTTCTTTAATAAGATTTTCTAGAAAATTTAGCATTTATATCGTCTCTTTGAATACTCCAACAATAATCAGCCATCATATTTTCATTCCATCGACCTTGATACCTTTCCTCCATGACTTTCAAACTTTGGTGGAAGCGCTCACCGTGCTCGTCACTTACAGCTCCAAGATTTTCAGGAAATTTCTCAAGGTGGCTATTAAGAAAATGTAGCTTCACACTCATATTACAGCCAAGATCACGATAGCTTTTTATTAAAGTTTCAACTAAATTTACATAATTTTCATCTTTTCTATTTCCCAAAAAAACCATCAACAATAGGTACAAATGCCTTCCATGCTTTTTTTCATTCACATTCATTGTGTCTATAAACCAATTGCTTTTCAAAAGTTTTCTTATGTGCGTTCCATCAAAAACACCAGCTTTTACTTTTTCATAACTTAAATGGGGTAATGCCTTCAATATAAATTGAAAGCAACCCTCTTTTTTATCTAAAGCTTTTACAAATTGTTTTATAAGCCCAAGTTTTATATGAAGAGGAGGGAAAATAATTTTCTCTTTTTTAACAAGCAGTTTATTTATTATATTTTTTTTTCCAATTGTAACCTCTTCTCTTCCAGACCAATGTTTTTGAGTATAATGTTTTTCTTTGGCACGGCTATTCCATAACCATAAAAAGCACGGGTACTTTGTATAACCGCTTTGTTGGCCTAATAAAAAATTTACCATTTTGAGGTCTACACATATTGACCATTGTTGTTCTTCATATTTCAACAGTTCTAAAAAATTTTTAATATTACCATAACTCTCTTCCATACTGGCTGAATAACAAATAGGTATTCCACTGAAAATATTTTTGTTATGAAGCAATACACATTTTAAACTTTTCCTGGAGCTATCAATAAAAAGTCTCCATTCATTTATGTCATAGCACTCCACACCCATACATTTCAATAAACCAGAAATATCAGAGCAAAATATGAATTCCTTGTCATTTTTAAAAAAATTGAGTAAGTTTTTTTCTCTATTACGGTAAAATGTTATTTTAACATCTTTTTGTAAGGCATTTTTCTGTTTTAGACTTGAGGCTAGAACTTCAGAGAGTTCTTTCGAAAGACCTAGATCTCTAATAAGATCATTCAATTCTGATTGATTGAATAGTTTATTTTGATCGGAAAAATAAACTTGCAATTCTTCATCGTTATCACTTGCACCAGAATCATCAATTTCATTATCAGGGTTGTAAAACTTCCACATATATAACAAAATGAGTCAGGGGAATTCAAACACTTTCTTCTCAAGGCCATATTATAATAAAACACTAAAAATTAATCTTAAAAAATAGGTAAAAAATGTATATATTTATAATTATTTTTATTTTAGTTGAAAAAATATACCAAACTAAATTTGGCTTTTATAGAAAAACTTGACGTGGTATGAAAAAATGAATTTAATTTTTATATTCAGCATGTAAAAATTGTATAAAATCAAGTCTCAAAACAAAATCAGCAAAAAAAAATTTCAAAATGTTGTCCTGTGTTATAGATGGAAAATATGCAAGAAGGTCTTTTATTTCAAATTTTTCATAGCAATATTTCAGACTAATAAAAAAGGATTTTTTAAATATAAAGAATGCTAAGTATTTAACATATTTAAGCAAAAAGAGGTCAATGCCTGTAAAATTTGCCTCAGGATACTATTAAATAATAAAATATTATATTCTAAACTGAAAAAATGAATCAAGTTTGTTTTTAAAATCGTTGACTGTAAGAAAATTATCAACCACACCCTGCTAGGAATTCCAATCATCAAAGGCTCTTTGTGTTAAATAAGTTTGATGATAGATGTTTTGAAAACCTTCAGATTTACACATGCAATCAAGCCCTAAGCATTCCTTCGAACAGGGTTACATGCTCGATTATGGCATTTAATCCTCAAAAACAGCGGCCATGAGATTTTTCGGATTAGAGTCTTCTTTTCTTCATAGAGACTGCTTAGTGCTGTTTCTTTCCTCACATCCTGCACTAATTTTTGACAATTTTTGCTCCCAAAGATTTATGAATTTTAAATTGAATTGTTTAAAAAGTAATTTGAATAGATACACATATTTCTTATTTTATCGATAAAGGTGCACTAATCTAAGAATGGTTAGGGCATTTTTTAGAACTTTCTTTCTATATACTTACATGATCTATAAGAAATCAGTATCATTAAAGAAACGTTCAGAGTATTTACCTTATTTAATATTCCTTCGATCAAAAAATATATATTTCTAAAAATTATCTTTAATCCAAATTAATCTCTTGCCATAATCACAAATGCTTATTTCCTCGTATAAGCTATTAGAATTTCTTTGATAGCTTCTACCTTAACTTTTGGTCGTATAAAGAATAAAGATCAATTGTAAGAACTTTCAGATTGATATCCTATTATTTAGATACTTTGTATTCGTAATTAACATTTTATTCAAAATTACTTTTTTATTCAAATTTCTTTTTGCTCAAATTTTTGATGAAAGATTTAAAAATAGTTGCTTCCAAGGGAAACCGGGAACTAATGTTTTTTTCTCGGAAATTCCAAGGAAATCCCAGGAAGATAAAAAAGACAAAAAGTCAGGAACACTAGTGCTGAGCCCAAAAATCTTAGCGTGATATTAACTCATGACATGGAGAAAAACATCAAACCATGAAAATTTGTGGCCAAGTCAACAATTTTTCTATAAAATCAAAAGCTGTAATCGATACATACTAGGCAGATGGCCTAGTTGTAGGAGAGTAGGATCTTAATCCAGATGGGATCGGTTCGATTTCGGATCGTGACTATCCTTACCATCTGTCCAGCAATGGAATACAGTCAAACTTATTAAACGACCTTTCAAGGGGAGCCTTTTTTTTTGGTTTTTTAGGGGGGGGTTTTTAAAAAGAAAAATTTTTTTAAATTTTTTTTTTTTAATTTTTAAACAAATTTTTTAGTTTATTTATTATTATTAAATAAATTTTTTTTTTTTTTATTTTAAATATTAATTTGTTCTGTTTTGTGATTTTGTCCTAGAACTGTTTCTTTATTCAGGTTTCTAATGATGAAGAGAAACTTTTTAGTTTATCGGAATTCTATTGTTCTTTTAAAGAGTATGGCACTTTTTCTGTTCTTCATCACTTTCAAAGAACTCTCTTTTTCTCTTCGATCTCTTTCAATGTTCTTTTCCGGGTAAGTCAAAGACTTCTTAACATCGATGTGTACAAGTCTTTATCAATATTTGAACACTTCATACTCAGCCCCGAAAACATCTCTATTAAATTTTTAACTGAGTAGGTATTCTCTTCAATCTCAGGTTTACACAGAAATGTTCTTTGAAATCCGTTTATGAAGCATTTCTTGATTGTGTTCTCACTTCTTCCCATGTGACAATAAAAATAATCAATATTTGTGTGATTTTAAGGACTATTGATTAATAATCTTGATTCATCTCTGTCCATTTGTCTGACTATATGGAAAAGTATAGAAAAATTAGGAATTAAAAACATTTACTTGTCGTTTTCTAAACTTCAACTTCATTTTAATTTCCTTGAATTTTAATTTACTGAGTAAGATTGGGATGACAAGGGGATTATCAATGAATAGAAGGATTTTCCAACTTTCATTTTCTATAAATATTTTGTAGCGAGCTTCAAAAATCTCATCAGTCATCCAAGTTTCTATTAACATTTAAGACCAAGAAAGAGACGATATCTAAAAAAGAGAGATTTATATTCAAAGTCATTGAAAAAGAGACGAAGATGAAATTATTATGTTACAAAATAGGAACATTGGGGAAATGGGTAAATAGTATCATGTAAAGATAATTATTTGAAAACATCAAGGAAATTTGATTTTGCAATCACTAAAGGTTTATTTTTCTCATATACTGGACAACTGTATTTTATTCTTCCCTTTAATCGTTTTACATGGATCTTAATAAAAATATAAAATTTTAAAATCAACAATTCGAAATTTACCTTTCAAATAAAAGTTTTTTTTGTTGTGTCTTGAAAAAAGCATTTTTCTAAATTAAAAATGTATTTCTACTATAGCATTCACAAATTTTCTCAAGTTTCAATTTCATTCTTCAACGGTTGATTGGAAATATATGTTTTTGTGTCATGTTACAAAAACAATCTTGTTTTACAATAAACTCCCCAAACCATTTGAAGTTTAAAATTCGATTTTCCAAGTTCTTCAGAAAGTTAGTTTGAGAATTGGTCCATGACTGGAAGGCTCTAGCAAAGTAATAAACCCTGTATGTTAGAGTGTTTATCTCTCATTACCTGTGAGATAGTTTTTTCTTTTGAATTTGGATTTGAGTTTTACTACACCATCTAGTATATTTTATATATTTGACTAATAAAATAAAATTTAATTAATGTATTTGTTGAAGAGCAAGTGATGTTTTTTCGACATATTACCTACTATTAAACATATCTAACAATTATATTGAAATTGTAAATAAATACTAAAAAAACAAGAAAAAGATATGAAAAATGGTGATGAAGTTGTGTCGTAAATACAGGGTGAAAACATAATTATCGGGAGGAAAAACTATGGAACAATGGTTATAAGGGGTGAAGTTAGAATTTATTTCACTCTTGTAATGAGATGACACTAACATCATTGGAATGATTATTACAATGTTATCAATATCATGTGTATAGAACAATTATATAGCATGTGTGAGAGTTAATTTTATTTTTGAGGATTATTAGTGTATTAAGAGTGGTGTTGGTGGTATGAAAATATAATGAGAGAAATTATAAACAATGTATTAAAAAAACAAATAAAAACATTTGGAAAAATAAGTTATAATATTCAACAAAAAATATGTAAATCAATAGAGATAAATTATCAAAAAATTGAGGGTAGAAGTGTGTGTAAATAAGGATGAAAAATAATTTATTGGGAGGAAAAAAGGGTATGGGAGGGAGTGTTAATAAGGGGGTGAAGGAGGGATGTATTATTCTTCTCTATGGATGCGTTACGATAACTAAAAAAGTAGGACAAGAATTTTATCTGCTGCTTCTCCTAAAATCGAATCTTCCACAAAACTCTGATCACCTTTTGCTGAAATTATATAAAGCTTACTTTCGTTGGCATTTGGAATATGCATCTTTTCTACTGCATGGTGCAGAAAAACAGATTTAAGTTCTAGAAGGTCTTAATTGTTGGTGTTCGCTTTCGTGTTCCATTCACCGAAGAACATTCCAGTTTTCAGGTGCTTGATATGCTTCAGTTTAGGCGTAACTTTTGCTTGTCTGCGTTAAAAATATTATCATAGTGACTGCACTGTGATCGTTCATTAACGCCATTCATCGTCTAACCGAGAGTTTTGCGTTATCAAATAGGTCGTGGCATAAATGTCAACTGCAAATCCTTGTCCTTCTACCGCAGATGCTCAATACACTAAAATTTGACTGTCCAAACAGGGTTCGACAAAGTTGTCGATAACAGATCTTTTGGGGTCGATAAGATAGACAAACTTACCAAATTGTGCTATGCTTTTTTACTTTATATAGTAGTAATAAATCTCCTTTTTTTTCTAAACATAGCTTAGGACATTGTATAGTGTAGGATATATGAAACATTTTTGGTTTGTATTCTTTCTCTTAATTTTTGGGCATTGATAAATGTTTTTATGAAACATTTCTAAGTGAGGTGGGGGTTGATGTGAAGAAAAATGTTCTATAAAAGGGTCGAAGGGTAAAAAAGTTTGCCGATCCCTGGATTCTAAACCGAGATTTAAGTCTTGCAAGTTTCAAAACATACCTTGCCAGTCAACGAAATAATATTTTGTTCCAATATTTTCCGCTTTTAATATGTTTATATACCTTCCATTTTTAACTGTCATATGATCATGTAATAATAAATGTATATATATTTGGAAAGAAAATCTTCTAGATCAAACTAGAAATAGGATGGGGTCAAAATGACCAATTTTTTAGATATAAAAATAAAAATATTTTTAACCATAAAATAAAATCTCATATAACCTTTGTTACTTGTAATATATTATCTTGACTAGTAAATATCTCACATTGTTTAGATACAGTTGTATTTTTTCATCGTTGCAACATGTTATATATAGAAAGAAAAAGAGGTCATTTTGACTACCTGTTTTTATTTTGATTGATACCATATTGATTTTTCTAGTTTAACCATTTTTTCGTCCCAAATATAACAAGACTTATATCTCAAATGTATAAATAAACGCATAGCCGTTTCAAATGCCTTGCTCTTTATAAAAAAAATATTAATGAAGAAAGTTCTAGATCAGATTTTTCTTCGACGCAAGTTGAAAATGAAGTAAACAAAAATTTAGATGGACAAATTCAATGAAGCATCTCAGAATTTTTCAAAAGATGAGGATGAAGTTAATAATGATAATCGATTTATTGGCAAGGATGGAAGAATTTGGTCCTAGTTCTCAACTTTGGACATCCAAAGGCGTAATCAATAACAAAATGTGTTCAAAGTTAAAAAAGCTCGTACAACAGTTTCTCATCCTAAGATGGACGCTACTTGTATTTATACTTTTCGTTGCAATATTTAAGAAAAAAAATTTGTCAATGATCTTTGACACTGAAGAAGTTAAGAACAGGTGGGCAGAATATTTTGAAGAACTTTTAAATTTGGGAAATAAAAAGGAAGAATTGGAAGAATCTTTGAAGGTTGAAGGACCAGAAAAGATAATAGATGAAGATGAAGTATTGCAGCAAATCGGGAAGATGAAGAATTATAAAGCAAATGGACTTAGTGAGATTAGCTTTGATATGATTAAAGCAGGAGGATATGAAATGATAACATGAATGGTAAACCTACTAAAAAGAATTTGGATTGAAGATTAATACCTGAAGACCGGAGGAAAAGCGTAATAGAACCCATCTGAAAAAAAGATGTTGTTTTAGAATGTGGTAGCTATCGTGGTGTGAAGTTAATGGAACACGGACTGAAAATACTAGAAAGAATTTTGGACAAGTGAAGTTGTTCAGTGATACAGATAAACCCAAAAGAGTTTTATGATTTATACCTGGAAAGAGTGCAATAGACGCGATTTTTATCACAAGACAACTAATAAAAAGAAAATTGAAGGAAATGCATCAGTTTTTTGGAAACCCAAATTATGGATAATAGGACCTGTGGAAGGGACGCCCAAGCAAGGGTCAATGCCAGGTGGTTAAAATGGAAAGAGGTTAACCCGATCATCAGTGATAAAAGAATGCCAATGAAACTCAAAGAGAAGATTTACACCACAATTGTTCCACCGGTCTTGACATATGGTTGTGAATGCTGGAGCTTGAAGATTAAAGAAAATTAATGGCGACTGAAATGAAAATGCTAATAGAAGAATGATGGGAGTAACTCTAAAAGACAAAAAAAGAAATGAGGAAATTCGAAGAAAGACGGGATTTGAGATAAGTGTGCTGGCTGTAGCAGAACGTTGTAAACTGCGGTGGTACGGGCATATTTTAAGGAAGAAGCAAGACGATGCCGTGCGCCAAGCTATGGAAAAGAAAGTGAGTGGAAAAAGAAGCAGAGGGAGACAACGAAAAGATGGAGAGATGGGCTGAAGGAGCGACTACAGGAGCTTGGACTCAGAGAAGACACCGCAATGGACAGAGAGAAGTGGGGACAGCGGATCTCAGCCACCGACCCCCAACTTGGCGTTATTGTAGGCAAAGAAGAAGAAGAAATAAAAAGTCAACGAGAAGAAGGATTACAAAATGATAAATTTGTCTAAAGTTTGGAACATGTTTATTGACAATTAAAAAATAAGCTATAATCCTGATTGTAATCTAACTGACGGGCAGCTGTTTCTTACAAAAGCTAGATGCCATTTTACCCAATATTTACCATGCAAACGAAACAAGTTTGGGATTACATTTTCGTTGATTGTGGATGTAAATTCATAGTATATGTGCGGAAGTTTCCTTATTTAGGAAAGATGATACAAATAATTTACAGCTGGGTTATTATGTTGTTGATAAACGTTTAGAACAAATTGAACTTTATAATAAGGGTTATAATATAACAAATCTCTGCCATAATTTTTTTACTTACAAAGCTTTGTGTGAAAATTTATTAAAAAAAAGAACCAGCTTAGTAGAAACGATCAAGCTGAATAGAAAAGGAATTTCGCCAAATGTAAAAAAAATACAAAAAAGTCTTTGACTGCATAAAAGGGAAGGAAAAAGATCAAGTGCTTCCCATACTAAGTCACTTGCATACAAAAGCAGTAAAAGAGATGCTAAAAAAGGCCGAGGCAGTTTTATTCTATAACGAAACAAAGTTTGGAATAGATATTTTCTATCAGATGACTAAATTGTACACCAGAAAAGCAGGACTTTTTTTCGATTTGGCTGTCATTAATTTTTGGATCTTATAATGAGAAATTAACGACTGGCTTATATCACGTATAAATTTTAGCTTGAAGCTTGTAAAAGAGCTTGCTGATGACACTTATAAGAATATTGAAGTTAACTCTAATGAAGAAGCATTTGCTTTTCAAATTCGATATTGCTTCAAAAGAAAACTCTGTTAAATAAAATTTTGCAAAAACAAAACAAGTGAAATTTGCATAAAATGTAAAAGGTTTGCTTGTGGAAAATGCATTACAAAAAATATGTTGTTTATAAAAAATGTCAATAAATATTTGTGCGTACACGTCAAACTCTTTCATACTTTTGATATTTTTTTATAATAAAGTTTGAATTAAAATGTTTTAGGTTAAAATTTTAATATTTTAAAAAGTTAGTCTTTTAAGTTATAATTTTTTATTTGTCCTTCTAGTGTTAATATTCAATATTCGTTACAGCTCTAAGGGAATTAAGTCTTTGCAGGAAATAAAAAAATTTTTATTTTTTATATCTCTCAATTTTTTTCAATTCAGCTGTATACCATTTGTTTTCATTTTTTTATTTATTGTGTTAACAAGAGTAGACTAAAGTCAATCAATTTTTCGATAGAAGTTTGCCGACGAGAGTAAAAAGAATCAAGCATACTTGTAATTAATTAAACTTTTTAACACTATTTTCTATCACAAGGTTTTTAACGTGATTTTAGCTAAATTTAGGGTTTAGAATCTAACTATAGCTTTGGTTTTTGCCTACATAATGTCTTGGGCTATACCATAATCCGCTTTTACAAGAAGCCCATCTTTACTAGTACAAAGTTTCAAAATTTATAGAATATATAAAAATGAGTTTGAGAGTAAAAAACAAGTTTCATTAAGTGCATGAAATGAAATTCAAGTTATATAAACTTTTCTTTTTGACTTATCTCTTATGTAGAGCATTTGGAATATCTATCATCAAACTACAACAATAGTCCGCTATAATATTTGAATCCGATGGGCGTTGGTAACATTTTTTCATTACTCTCGTGTCTGGCTGGATGAAAATTGTAAAGACAAACTCGTGTCTTCTGTAAGCAAGCATTCTGGCTTCCTAAGGATTAGGTATCGAATTTCAGCAAATTAATCTCTTGGATTTTAAGGATTAAGTAGTGTTTAAAATCCAATACTTGCTGCCATCTTTCAAATGATGTTGCATCTGTGCATGTACTAAGAGCAAACTGCAACAGAACAAAACAAACACAAAGCACACACATCACAAGTATCAAGAGTACATATTGTTGGAAATAATTTTCCTCTCGTATTATGATCAATGAATGATAGAATAATGATTCTATCCCTCTCATAAGAATCATCTTGTTCTCCCTCCTCGATAATAATGATTATCACCACCATCAGTATCACCAAAAGAAGAAGAAGAATAATCAATAATTTAATTTGTCATTCTATTACTATTTACTGTTTGTGAGATTAAGCTAAAAGTTTTTTGCCTCTTTCTATCTTCATCCAGCTGATATATATCTATGTATGCATCTATTCCAAAACACACAAAAAATTAAGAAAAAGTAGCACTTCTTTACATCACATGGATACAACCAACGCAAAGGAAGAAATAATAATAATTAAAGTTGGTAACGAGGTTGGTAGTGGTCAATACGCAATTATGTTCATATTAAAAAGATATCGCATATACGTCATATGACTCGTGTTGTCCACGCGTACATCCGCCTTCTTCTGTTTAGTACTGCAGTAGATGTTGACGAAGGATGAGGACGATGATGATGCAAATAAAGTTGTGGCGTGTGATTTGGATGCCTTGTGTCGTCGTCTACTTCACATTTCTTCCTTTGGTTCAAGGAAACCCTGACGCAAAGAGGCTCTACAAGGACTTGCTTCAAAATTACAATCGACTCTTGAGACCTGTGGGAAATAACACCCAAAAAGTGACAGTTCGTTTGGGATTACAACTCAATCAAATCCTGGACGTGGTATTGTACTTTTCTGAATCTATCTTCATTTAACCCCTTTTTGATGCCGAATAGGACACCCGCGTTATAAAATCGCCTGCTTTAACTCAAACTCATTGAAATAGAAGAGCAATTGATTCGTTTTCAAAAACTTTGTTTGGTTGATCCATTTCATCCCAGAAAAAACCGGTTATTAATTTATTTGATATAAAAAGACAAAAAAATCGTGACATTATTTTAAAATGACGTTGGGATCAAACGGGTGTACAGTACAGTATATATCTTAGCAACCGTGAGGCCAATTCAAAAATCTAAATAATTTTATGGATATATTTTCTCCAATATTTGATTAGATCAGTAGCTAAAAAGTTTTGTGTCGATGTCTTTTTCATATCTTTGCCTCGCACTAAGAGTGAGTATCAAAATTATTCTATCAAGAGGGCAATCAAATCACAAAATTAAAATATTAAAATGTGATGATGTTATTTAGATATTTTTTGGAGGTTTGGAATCAAGCTTCTAAGAGGAGTAAATTTTCTTTAGGAGCAGTGCAAAAGATCATCAATCTAGAAATAAAATTACCTCCAAAATATCTAATTTCAAATAAGTTATTGAAGTAACCAAGAACTCTTTGATATTTTTCTTTAATTTAAAATTAAGTGCGATTAATAGTAATCTCTAAATTTTAATTACTTGCTTCTGTTGCTAAATTCTGCTGGCTGAGATGCATACAAAATCACCCCAAAGTATTTTTATGGAAGATTAACCTATATTTACGCAACAGGGAATCTATTCAAAAAAAGTAATATCACAAAAAAGTAGAGTTAAAAATATGCTTATAACTTTATACAATTTAATACTCACTTACATGCAAGCAAAAATCTTTCTCTCCACATAAACTCTTGAAGATAAGTATTTATGAAAAGTTTTTTACATCCATGCGTATTTGATGAAACAATCTATAC
This sequence comes from Nectonema munidae, assembly GCA_030549495.1. Classification (NCBI taxonomy): domain Eukaryota; kingdom Metazoa; phylum Nematomorpha; class Nectonematoida; family Nectonematidae; genus Nectonema; species Nectonema munidae. The sequence continues at coordinate 182,053 of JAUIRK010000521.1, forward strand.
TTGTCTTTTGAAGAAGAAAACCCGCCAAAAGTGTTTTTATAAAGAATAATCATCCTAAAACATTTAGCGCGCTTATGGCTCAGGCGGATCCGTGAAAATTTTCTCACGATTGCGTTCAGTTCTCACACGTATTAAATGTATTTTCAGCCTCAAAACATTCTTACTCCATTTTAGGATAGATTTTGCTTCTTTATATTTCAAATCTCATCTCACGAAAATGCGGCCACGTACCAGAATTATCTTATTCTTTCAGAACTACTTCATTCAAAAAAGCGAATATAAGTATACCAACTCCAAATTACTAGTCCAGGATTACCTTGATCACAATCTATCTCGGGCGCAAAAGTTAAACCTCTTAACTCATCCTCAAATCTTTATATTTCAAACCTCATCTCACGAAAATGCTGCCACGTACCAGAATTATCTTATTCTTTCAGAGCTACTTCATTCAAAAAAGCGAATATAAGTATACCAACTCCAAATTACTAGTCCAGGATTACCTTGATCACAATCTATCTCGGGCACAAAAGTTAAACCTCTTAACTCACCCCCCCCCCCCCCGAAAAAAGAGGGCTCTGATTAACCTTGGTATGAATGCTTCGCAATATACTTGACAAGTAGAAAGAGAAGTAAACGTACAACTCGCCTTGTTATATACTTGAAAAAAAGCAATGAACTATTTCCATTTAAATATCACTTGTATATTTTTTTCAGCATGAAAAGAATCAGATAATCACTACACAAGTGTGGATAAAGCAGGTATTCTTTATTTCGTTGAAGCGCATTGTTCAAACAAGAATACATATATCATTTTAGGAATGGTATGACTATAAGTTAAAATGGAATCCTAGTGAGTACGGCAATGTTTCAACTTTGCACATTCCTTCAGAATACATTTGGCTGCCAGATATCGTACTATTTAACAAGTAAAAAATTTGACAATTGTATTTACATGTTGTATCTTTATTTTTAAACTCACATGCAATTAAAAGTAGTTTTGAAAACATTTGCTTAAATAACGCTTAAATTTTTGTAATAACGTTTCGTTCAGATTTATCATTTTCCAACTATTGGTCATACAGAACCGGGGTGTCCCGTTCAAATTGGGTTAGAGATGCATGGATCTCGCTTTACTATTTTAAGGCCACACATAACAATAAAATTCATAAAGTTGGGAAAGCGTATTTGTAAAATGTTAATTACAATAAATGAATAATACATTATGCATGAAAATTACAAAGTTTATCAATTCAAAGCGATTACATTATTTTTACTAATTTTGCCATGAGGCTTGACATTTTTTTCAACGGGCAATTTTTCGAATAGCTATTTCCACTTTGATTGGAGAAGACAAGTATTAGCCTGGCGGACTTGTTCTATAAGAAGTTTTCATAGCTTGGATAAATGAAGCTAGATGTTTACAAACATATGTGGAACCAAATATTGACATGATTTTTGTAACAAACTTTCTATAATTTTTGAACTTTTTTGGAAGGCATGAAAAAATTAGGTGTCCCCACTTCGAGATACTTTCATTTGAGATCATGATTCGAGTGCATTTCTAAAAGTTTCATCTGGACGCTGTGTCGAGAATAATGCAAACTAAAAGCCCAAATCTCACAAAATTTTTCCTAAAATTCTATCAATAATAAATCTATGTCTTTATCATATTTAGCAAAGCTAACAACAGATTCGTTACTCGAAGTGCTCTTTGCATTTCCTCTTGATTCAACACTCGTCTTCTAATCAATCCAAGTGCGAATAATTGAAAAAAGTAGTTTTGACTTGTATTGGTTCGCTTATGCCCAAAGTTTTTTTGTAATGTCTTTTTAATGCAGTAAAAAACGCCAAATTTTTGACCATAAATATAAAATTATCTTCTTCCATAATAAATAGTGTTTTTAATCTTAAAATAAAATAAATTTTTAATGTAACACACTTAGAATAACTAGTATATCTTTTTTTTCCAAAAACAAATACACAAACAAGCCCCATGAAACTCACTTGCCGTGTGTTTGACATTGACTCGGGATTTTTACTACTAAAAATAGAATACTAAAATATTACATTTTAGTCGTTTACGTTAAAAAATAGTTTCCTTACTTTTCGCTAATTTTTTTTGAAAAAAATGTGAGACTTTTTTTTTTTAGAAAATAACAAAAAATGTTTTAAGATTCATATGCATATTTCGTTGAATTTCAGATGAAAGATTAAATTAAATAGTAAAAAAGTCTAAAATATTTTATATAAATTTGTATCAAAATTATACAAAAGTTTAACGCAAAGTCAAAATATAAATAAAACATAATTTATGCAAATTTTGAAATAAACATTGAAATACTTTATAAATAGAAAAAAATTCTAGAAATACCACTTTTAATTAATTTGTTGTCAAAAATCCCTTTATCAATTTACTTTGAAATAGTGAAGTGCCCTAAATATTTAATTTTCTTTGAAAATTCAATTTTAATAAAATTTTTGAAAGAGAGTATAATTTATGATATGGAGGAAATATTTACCACAAAATATTATTTCCAGATTATACTTTGTGGGATTTGATTTGGATGTGAAGTCTTTTAGGAGGAAGATCAAATATGTTTATTCCATTGACATTTGAAAGAAGAATGCTCAAGAGGAATTATACATCAAAATTTGAAACATTAAAAAATCATAAAAAGTTAATAATATTGCAGATTATTAACATTGGGTGTAAAAATATATATAACTAAAAGTTAACAAAATTAACCAATAGGAAAAATTACTGATAAGAGACCGAAATTTGACAAATTTAAAATATGTTTCTTACATGGGTTTTAATATTATAATTTAGAAATTTTCGAATAAAAAATTGCCATGGTTAAAATTATTTTTAAGTATATTTTTTGAATTTTCTGGACTATAAGTCCGAATTAGCAACCCATTATAAGTGCAAACGAGTAAACATAGACTCATACCACGTATATGCCCCATTTTTAGTTCTTTTTGTATTTCTATTTTGAATTTTAGAAAGACAAACTTGATAATTAAAAATAGAATGTAATTAAATTTCTATAAAAGGAGGGAATACGCTTTTAAGAAAAAGTTTCAAATTTTATGAAAAGTCCTTGAAAGTAAATGTAAATTTTTTTACCCACCAAAATTTTACGTTTCTTGGAATTTTTCCCGATATTTTTTATATCGTTTCGTATTTGTATTTCATTATCAAGCAAAATACAGGAGTTAAATTGGGAATGTATATTTATTTATCATTTATACTATTTATTGGAAATTCTTTGGCTTAAAATGTATAGTTATTTACAGAGTTAAAACATTAATTACTTGGATAAGTAGGTAGTAACTTTGATATTAAATCATGTAGTTTCAAGTTAGTTTCATTTTATTGCTTCCATTAACCTTCACAATGTATCAACTATTGACAATTAACATATTTTAGGATTTAAAAATGTGTGGTCATCATGTTAGGTTCTTAATTGATGGAAAAGGGTTAGAGGCGAAAAAATTTGGGAACCACTGAGATAGAGTAACTTAAAAATAAAGCCAATAGAGTTTGTTAAATATGTTAACAAACTCTTTTAAGGAATTTTTTACTTAATATCATTGTTTCTTTTATCTATAATACTTATTTAAAAGCAATTAATTGAAACAGCGGTTTACTATCAACATGTGGGATATCATCGGTTGGTTTTAAATTTCGCATATCAGACAAAAGATCAGCAATTTTTACAAAATGGTAAAGATTTAAAATTTTAGTGGGTGACATACGATCTTGAATAATAATTAATTATAACTTGTAGCATTCCTCTTTTTTATTCAAAATTAAATTATCAATCGTATAAAACAAGTAAACCACTTTGCAAAGAATATTTGGAATAAGCTGGAAAAGGACTGTCAAAAATTAAAAAAGTAATAAAATTTGAAACAAAAATTAACATTAAAAAATTTTTAGTACGCATTTTTATTCATACATTTCTGAATTCTAATAAAAAAGCATGTGAAAAATTCCTATCCTTGAAATTTGTATCTTTTGCCAAAAATTTTTTAGTTTTTGTAAAAATTCTAGACAAAAACTCAATTTGTAAAAGACCGGGAAAAATATAACCTAACCTTTTTAAACATGCTAAAATAAATCATAAAAATAATCTTTTTTGAACAAACGAAAAATTATTGACTTAACAATAAAAAAAAATCGACTTTATTGAGTTAAAATTTTTTCAATGTAAATCAAAAACAATGATATAAAAGTATTAAAATGCATGCAAAACATAATGTACTTTTATTACCGTACTTGTAACACTTTCTATATGAAAAACGTGAAAAAATTGATGCAGACATGGAGATCTTGTGTTTAAAATGGCCATAACGCTAAAATGTATAGAAAGCCTTTCTTTAGAGTTTTACTTTCTCTTTTTGAAAACATCCACCATTTTGACAGTGCTGATGGAAACTATGAAGTAAAGCTCATGACAAAAGCACATTTGTACTTTCACGGCAAAGTCTTTTGGAGCCCGCCTGCCATCTTTCGCAGCTACTGCCCAATTGACGTCGAATACTTTCCATTTGATGAACAAGAATGCACAATGAGATTTGGTTCTTGGACTTTTGATGCTTCTGAAGTAAACTTCTAACTTTTATTCATTTTGGTCAGTCAATTTTTAGAGTGTTTTTAGTCTTGCTCTTGGCATATGTAAAATCAATCTCAGGAACCTGATATAATTTTGTAGAGAATGTACAAATTTTAATGTGTAGCTTTCATGCTTTTACTAGAACTTTTTAAAAATATTCCGTCTAAATCTCAAAGTAGTATTCTTTTTATTTTTTTATACTTCGACTTTAAAGGATCAGATGTTTATTTTTCTCTATTTTACTCCAATTTAGGTAATAATATAGCGTCATCATCTAGTTTAGGTTTAGACGCATAAATAAGAGTATCAAAACCTAGATGTAGAATAATCGAATTGTTTCATGTATTTTTCCAAGTATAGCCTCCTTTTTTACATCTAATTTTCTTTGCTTGCATAAATGGAATTTAAATACAATCTAATTTCGACATAATAATCAAATTTCAGGTGGACATTATTCACATCGATCAAAAAAACGATATAGAGCAATTATACTTTGAAAAAGGAGTGGATCTATCCGAATATAAACAGAGCATCGAATGGGACGTCTTATCAGCTCCTGCACGCAAGAACATCATGTACTACAACTGCTGCCCCGAACCCTACACCGACATAACCTTCAACATAACGATACGCCGCAAAACATTATTCTACACTGTCAACTTGATCATTCCATGCGTAGCTATTTCCTTTTTAGGTAAATCATTTTTAAAAGCTCCAATTCAAGTGAAGCCATGGCAAATCATTTTTTCATATATATTATTTATTTTATGATAGAGCATTTTCTAGAAACCCCTTTTAGAAAACAAAATTTCTAGATTGGGCAAATGTTCAATACAAATATTCAAGTGGGCCTATACCGTTAAAAAAAATTATTACTGTGCACATAAACAATGAAAAAGTAGCAAAAAGAAATTTTCAAAAAATGATGTTTAGCTAAAGGGAATCAGAATTAATATTTGGTATATAGAATTATATAGAAATCATCAGAAAATTTTTTAAAAAAAAAGTTTATTTACCAAAATTCAATCAAAAATATATTTTTTGTATTTAAATATTAAGTTTATATATTTAAAAGATCCAGAAAAATCTTTTTTACTATTTAAATAAGGCCCTTTTCTCTATTTATATACATAAAATTATACAAACCTTTTGAAGCACTTATCTCATTGTCAATTTTTATATTTTTTATATATTACGTTTGTTTTAATTTGTGTATATAAAAGTGATGTTTAATATCTTGTAGTCTGCTTGTTGCTGGATAATGCGATATCAAATAAATCTTTCTTCTTCTTTTGAATTTGAGTCTTGATAAAACCATCTCGTTTTTTCCATCCACAAACTAATTCAGCTGCACCTGAAACAAGTTTTACTGCTCATCCACAACTCTGTGTGTGTAAACAATATGGAAAAATTTTTAATAGAAAATTCCTTAAATTATGAAGCTCTTGTAAAAACATTTTTACTGTGAAAATGGGCTCTGTTACAACTTCTTTATTCCAGTCTATAAGCATTTTGATAGCATTAGCATTCAGATTCACTGTACTTGGAACATTGTATGGTCGTGTGTCACAAAAACCATGCTCTTTGCTATTTCTTAGTTTTATCAATAGCAAAAGTTCTATCTTCTACACTTTCAGAACAAAGTAAAGAATGAAGCACGTTTTCTGTATGAGCCCACAATGACTCACTCAAAAGGTAAGGTTTTGAGATATCTTTGATTATTTCGTCTTGTTTTTGCCAAAGTCGAAATAATTTAGTTAAGTGGTTTGGAACATATTTAATATTATGTTTAATTTTAATTTCAAAAAACATTGGTAAATATACTTGAGTTACCCAAGTCACAAGTAATTTCAGGACTTTTGTTCTTTCACTATCAAGATTATGATTTCGCATGTACAAAAGTAAACATCTCATACTACAGCTTAACTTTTTCTCATCTACTGTAAGATAAAGGACTACATTTATAGACTTCTGTTTTAGAATCAAGTTTGCCTTTAGTAACAGCTTGAAGATATTTCCAAGCTAAGATGCTATCTTAGCTCATCTTTTTCAAAACATTTTCTTCAATTTCAATAATTCGCTCAAAAAGTGGAATAGCTTCAAAACTATAATTTTTTTGAAGAACTTCAACTTTAAAAAAAAATTACCAATTGGGCCACTCCAGCTTTTATCTGAGGATGTTGGTCCATCAAGTTTGAAAACAGTATGACAAAAAGGAAGTTCATTAATATGAAGAAAACAATAAGAGCGCAATAGACTTCTTCCTAAAAGATCTTCAACCTGTTTTAAAATTTTATTTTTCCATCCAGACATAAGATTTGTTGTATGACTGCCGATAAACTCAAGACTTTCATCAATTTTATTTGCTTTTAACCAGTCGTATAACCCACGAGCATATTTCAAAGAGGATTTAGTTCCTAGATCAGCGTCAACAGTATTGTGTTAGATATCTTCCTTCAGGTTCTTCAGTCACAGTCATATGATTTTCTTTGATAAATACTTTTTTATAAATTGAAGTCATACGATAAAGTCAATGTTGTCATTTCTATTGTCAATAAAAATATCAGTAACTGCATGTTTTTTCATGCTATGACAAGATCGTTTAAAAACCCGTTAATGATAGCAGCCGTTGTGGTGGATGATACTCCAAACGTTACAGAAGCAACTGCAGCATTATTTATATTTAAATAATTTTTTTAAAAAGTTAGGTTTTTCAGTTAAGTCACTCATCTCATTCTCCATTATGTCATTTAAAGATGTTTTACTCTCTATTTTATCGGTATCATCTGATTCAGAAATTGAGCTATTAGATTACTTTGAGTGTAAATCTGTGTCGTTTTTTTGTTGAAGTTTCAATCTTTTGTGTTCAATACGTCTATTTTTTTTATTAATCTCGTATGTTTCTTTAACATCTAAATTAACTTCTTGCATTTAATACCTCCATATTTTTCACGTTGTTTTTATCCAAAGTAACTCTTTCTTAGGTAGTTTCATTTTAAAATTTACTTTGCAATAAGTATTGTCTTCTTTACAAAGAACAATAGGACATCTACAAAAAGTTAAATCAAATAATTTTTCAAGTTTTGGTTCCCAAAAGTTTTTTATAAATTTTGTAGCTTTATTTTTTGATATTAAAGGAAAAACGGACCAAACTCGATTAATTCGTTGTTGGATGCTTTTTTGACTACAAATCACCGGTTCTTTAAAGTCACTGTTTGATTCAGACCATCGTTTTTTAATTTTTTCAGCTACTTTCAAAATTTTTTATACATTTTTAAATTTCTTACATTTTGATCCTGCATGAATATGACGTTTTGTTGTATAAAAATACATCTTTTAAAGTTAGAAATTCTGAAAGAAAGTCCTTGGGACCTCCAAGATAAATGCTGAGATTAGTATTAAAAGAAAGACAAGTTTTTTTGGAACAAAATCAGACATATTTAAAAATTAAAGAAAAAATTCTAAAAAAAAAATTTAGCAATAGATTTATATTTGTAAAATATGTAAAACAAAATTGCATTTCTCGATAGCTAAAATTTTTTTTGTTACCATATTGCAGTAACTAATATACATTAGGAGAGATACACACCAAGCTATAATTTAAAAGTGCAATAGTATGACATACCCTAGCCCATATACTCCCAAAGTTGCTTGAAGTGAGACTGCCAATTTGGCGTTGCAGTACTTACAAGTTGACTTAAATAGTTAATATTTTAATATCATCATTCTAATTATAGAATACACAACTCTTAAGGATATGGTGTTTTTGAGAAATAAAACTTTTAGTGTTATTCTCCAGAACAAATACTTGATTATCTTTGCTTATACCAAAATGTCCACATCCCATACTCATAAGTTTTAAATAATACAGATAAAATTATACTATAATATTTTTTAAACAAATAGAATTTGATTTAAACGAACATTTTTTCAAGTTTTTATTAAAAACGCTTTATAACATTACATATTTAAGGATGGGTTATTTATTTGCATAGTTCACTCCCCTTAAACAACGTTGAGGAAAGAAACTTTTTCAGAATGATCTTTTAGACATTTTAAATTGGTATGAATCGTTTATGCATGGCTAATCGAAACGAGGTTATGAGTATTAGAAAAGAGTATTCATTTAAATTTGAAAAAATTTAACATAAAGCGTGTGAATTATTTATAAGAATTACTATTATTTTCCTATAAATTTGTCGTAGTCTAAAACGAAACACTAAAAACATAATTTAGGAAAAAAATAAAATCTTGAAAAAATAGATAGATTTGGAATTTATGTTTTTACAATTTTTATTCTATTTTTATAGCTGTTTTAGTTTTCTACCTTCCGTCTGACTCAGGTGAGAAAATATCTCTTTGCATTTCGATTCTACTCTCCCTAACCGTGTTTTTTCTCCTTCTGGCGGAAATCATTCCTCCGACAAGCATGGTGGTTCCACTAATAGGCAAATACCTTCTCTTTACAATGATTCTGGTGACTTTGTCAATCGTGGTCACAGTAATTGTATTGAATGTTCACTTTAGAACACCAGCAACACACACTCTACCTTCTTGGGTGAAAAGAATTTTCATGAAAGCTCTGCCAAGGTATATCATTTGAAAAATACATTCGTATTCCCTAATTTATAATCTCGATAACTTCAACAGATTTTTACTGATGCAGAAATCAAAATCATGTAATATTGAATTTTTTCAAAATGGCAAAATCATCGACAATTTAGAAATTGACACCTTCACACTCAATGACTCTAGTTTGGAAGATGACGCCCTTTTCTCTTTTAAAAATTTGTCGTCATCTTGTTGGAAAACGGATACAGAGTCTGCCATTAAGAGTATTAAATTCATCGCGAGCCACTTAAAATATGAGGACGACTTTGAACAGGTACACGCTATAATATACATATTATATATATATTTAATTAGAAAGATTCATACAAAGATAGATTTTATTTATACAAACCATTTTGAATTAACACTGTTAATTTGATTACAATATACAGTTTGTACAACCGATGAAAAGTATGAATGACATTTCTACCAATCAAATATATCATTTCACGTGGATAAATTTGCTGTGTTTCAGACATGCATTTTTGATATTTCTTTATTCCCACGCGACGCGTAAAATTTTAAACATCGGTTTGTGAACACCAGTTGTCTTATCCACTCAGTAGCGGGGGCGTGAGTAAGGTCGGCTAAATACTGGCTTTCGATAACTCAAGGTCTTGCCTTCGATATAGCATCAAGCCTCCCTCCTTTCCTCATAGTTGGATTCAAGCGATATCTATCGAGTAGCTTTACCAATAATGCCCTAAAAATACTTTAAATAAAAAATATTTTACAACATTCTTACTGATGATGATGATCAAAAATTGGCTTTAAAAATAAACTAATATTTTTCGGTAAAAAAGTTCACAAACATTGAAATTAAGATAATTTATTACACCATGATTGTAATTCAAATATATTTTTATAAGCACTTTCATCAATGAAGTTTAGGTATTTTCTCAATATTTTGTTGAGCATTAAAAAACTTCAGCAAATTCATTCTTTTCAAATCGTTTAATAATTTAATCATTTAAATAACAAGCATTGTCTTCACAGGCACTGCTTCACGGAATAACTTACACCTTCGCATTTTTAATAAATTCTTGCTAAAATTTCTTTCATACCTTAAAGTGAAGAAGAAACTCTATTTTCACGTCGTTGAATTTGTGTGCATACGAAAATGCTGATTCTAGCGAAGATCCTCATTTTAGTTTGGTATTCCAATATTTTCAAAAGCGTAACAATTAAAATATCTATAATTACAAATTCAACTGAATAATTAGATTTGCGAAGGAAAAAAAATACACAAATCAATTTTCCTGAATTTAGTTGAAAAAAACGAAATGTTAACTTTAAAAATTTTTAAAACAAAACTATATCATAAGTAGAATTGCGAAACTGAATCATACTTTCAATTAATGGAATCCGAATTATAAGTACACTATCCCAATTGATTTACGATAAAACCAAGAATGAATTCAAACTCCAAAAAATTCAATTTATTGACCTTAAAATTTTTTTATAAATAACTATTAGGTCAGAAATTAATGTTTTATTTTTAAAGTGTTTACGTAGATGAAAAAATTGACCTAGTTGACTTCCCATAGTCCTACTAATAATTGAATTATATCCTAAAATTTTAGGCAATAGAAACTCCCAGGGCATATCTTACTTTCGTCAAAGGAAAATACTATCCCCAATTCTCTTAGTTTAAACATTTTTAAGGCCTTATATTTTTTCAGTTTTCACTGATTTGAAACTCGAGGTGCGTTTAGATGGATACCTCGTTTAAACATTAAAAAAGGTACTATTTATCTTCTTAGTAGTGGAATACTAACAATGTTGATTATTATATTAAATAGATCGAACAATGATAGAATCAAAGTCATTACAGCGATAACGACTTAGTACTCATAGAAGGAATTAGGAATCGTAGAGGGAATTGGAAAAGTCATAGCCAATGTGTATAATTTGCGTGGATAGTGCTTTACTATTATTAGCAGGTTGGCATATAATGATTACTTCAAATAAAATTCTATTTTCAAGGTCAAACAAGATTGGAAGTACGTTGGCTTGGTGATTGATCGCTTGTTTTTGTGGATATTTACAGTTTCGTGCATCATTGGGACATGTGGCATAATTTTACAAGCGCCAGCACTTTACGACACTCGAAAAGCAATCGCGCCTTTGTTCGACAAGCTTTATTGACGCTGTTGCTCAGAACTATTCCCTGCATTGCATAAAAGATATCATTAAAATAAATTGTATCTACGTTTATTGAGGTTTTGTAGCAACAAAGTGCATGTGTTATAAAAAATAAAAACAAAATTTAAAAAACTTAAAAAAAATGAATTCCAAATCGTTTACAGATTCTCATCAAAGGCGAAGATTTTTAGCTCTAATCTAAATAAAAAAGATTAATGATAAAATAGAAAAAAGGGAGAGATTATAAATTTACTCACACTAATTTATTGCTTTAGGATTGCACAACAAAGAAGAACACAACTGTCGTTAAACTAAAGTCGCTCTTGAAGGGCTGGTAGTGGAATATAAAAGATATTTTTCTGCTTCACTCTCGTCCATTTTTCTTTTTTTTTCGGAAAAGACCAATGTTTGTTCTAAAACATCTGAAATGCTTGTGAAACCGGAATCTCGAGAAATTAGCTTCAAACTTCTTAAAATATTCAAAGTATTTATAAAGGAGAATGATTTAGCATGAAAATTAGACTACTTTTCTGAGATGGTATCAGAAGAGGAAGATACTTCGGAAGATCCACCTGATGATTCCTTTATATCATAACTAAAATAATGAAGAACATTTAAAAATAACTAATGCTGAAAGTCTAAAAAAAGTGTAGAAACAATTTAAAAGATTTGCTTATTATTTGCTCTAAAAAACATTTGATACACAGGAAATAAAATTGATATAATTATGAGTCCATAAATACTAATCAACAGGGGCGCAATGGAAATTTTAATCTTGAGAGATAATAAAATTCCTCCAGGATGTTTTTTTGCCAATAATGAATAAAATTATAAAACAATTTTTATGTTTATTCACTCCAAAAATTTAAGCATCATTTACAGGTTCTTAAATGTTAATTTTTTGCATGACGATCAAGCAAGCCACGGTCAAGGACAACATCAAGGGAAGGGTTCTTGGATTCTTTTCGTCCAACCTTAATCATTTTAGCCGAATACAGAGGTTAGCCCTTACAATTCTTTATTTTCATTTTCTCCATCCCCATCGTAACAGTACAGCCTTTATCAAAACATTCATTTTATCTTCATTGATTATATATTATTTTATCATTTTTGCTTTTATAAAGGAAGTAAATTGTATTAGAAACGAATTATTATCATTATTGAAGCGTGACCGATGCAGCATGCATATTTACATGGTAAATAATGTATATATTTACAAAAAGATAATGAAGATAATAAAGATTTTGTAAATAATGTATATTGCAGAATGTGGACGATCAAATTTTCTCTCAATTCCCCGATAACGGGGTTAAACCTTCCTTGGTGGGAACTGGGAGTCACTCTCCCCGCAGGGAACGCGGAAGTTCGGGCTCCCCGCTAGACTCGGATACTAAGATATAGAGGTTAACTTTTTAATACATATTTGAGTATTTATTTTTAACAAGAACAAAATAATATGTTTATATGTCCCACTTATATTAGGGTAAAAGAGATACATCTCTTGAAACTCAAAAAAATTCCTAACCAACAAAGAGAAGTGGTACATACGACCTGTTCAATACAGTACTTATTTACTATTTTGTTTTTTTGTGTCTGATTACTTCTGTTTCATTTTGTGTATCCATACTAATTTGTTTAAGAAGCTTTGTTTTCGAGGTAGTCTACATTTTTTTTTCACAACATTTGAAAAAAATAAGCATATTTGGGAGTAGGAACAAACCTGAGACGCTACTTTAATACAACAAATACAAGTGTGGTGTAGATGTATGTACCCGAATGCTTCGAGAATATACTTCTTATAAGTCTTCAAGAAGATGAACTCTGGTTGCCTTTTGCAATTATCTCGATATTGCTACACACAATAGCTGGGTGATTGCTAAGCATAACATCAACTCCTATTGAACAAGCTTCCACTTCGAAAGGATTTTGTTTCACTCATCAGGGCAAAAGAACTCGTAGATCAAGATGTGATTTTTGTAAAAAATTTATATGTAAAATACACTCAAAAATAATATGCTCACATTACTAAAATTATTATCATGCTTAAAAGTGATTTTCAATAAACTTTGAACAATTTAAGTTTCTGCTTTTGTCGGTACAGCTTTGGAGAGAGTAGTTTTTATAACTAATCAGATAGCAATAATTATAGTGTTGAAAATGGAGCCAAGCACTGTCTTGCTCTAAAGTTTTGTTGACAGTTTGACATGAATATGTTCACTAGGCTCGTCTGTTTCAAAATATCCTATATGATAAATCAATACCAAAATGTAATGTAAAACTCAATCTTTCCAAAATAAAAAGTATAAAAATTTAGTTTATATTTTTTCTTGTGAATTATTCATTTTCCAATGCATTTGTTTATGTAAAAAATTTTTATTCGTTTTTTCATAAATTATAAAATCTAATTCATTTTTACATGAAACCTTTTGTATTAAAATGTGTCTGAAATATCAAATTTTGCTGTTGAACTAGACTCGTCTGTTTTAAAATAGCCTATATGATAAATCAATACCAAAATGTAATGTAAAACTCAATTTTTCCAAAAAAAAAAAGTATAAAAGTTTAGTTTATATTTTTTCTTGTGAATTATTCATTTTCCAATGCACTTGTTTATGTGAAAAAAATTTTATTCGTTTTTTTCATAAAATGATGTTTCATAAATTATAAAATCTAATTCATTTTTACATGAAAACTTTTTGTATTAAAATATGTGTCTGAAATAACAAATTTTGCTGTTGAAAATTCGACTGAACAAGTAAATTTTAAAATTGGCCAAAAAATAAAATGTTCCTTTTTTGAAGAAAAAATATTTTAATACAAGTCTCTCAAGATATCTAATATTTTCAGAAAATCTAGAAAAATTTTTTTTAAATGATTACAAATAATTAAAAATTTTGTCCTATTACCACATAATTGGGGTGGGTATCATATATTGGTGACATTTTTTTTGAAAGTAACAATAATTATTTTTAGAAAATATAGTTAAACATTCAATTAAAATTTACCTATAAAAACATTATATTAAAACTTTTTTATAAAGTGCAGTAAAAAGCGCTCAAAAATGAGAGTGGACAAAAAGTCCAGACTTCGTCTTGTAACGGTATTAATTTGGAAAACACAGTTCTAATGGTATGTATTAACTAAGTCGTACGTCAAGAAATACTAATCAAATATGTAGCTTACTCGTCATTAACGGGTATATTTGAAGAGAATTTTTTGGAAGTGACATCATGAAGGTGTTTTGGTGAAAAGGTGAGCTTTTTGCAAACGGTGGAGTCGATATAAGAGTTACAGGTATTTGCATCCACATTTCTTTTATCAGCTCGAGCCGAGGGCATTGAAGGATACTTTATTATTGGTGTTTGTTCTATCGATTCTCCATTGGAAGTGGATGAAAATGGCGGTAGGGAAACAGTTGAGTATGAATGAGATTTAGCATCTTTATTATCCTGAGAAGATTCTTCTTGCGCCAAGGTCTTTTCGCAAGCGTGAGGAGTCGAAGTGACGAGCAGCCTATTGTCGTTCGAGTACATAGAACGCTGCTTCACGACTGACTCGAATTGGTCGCTAACAAAGCTTAGGCTGTTAGCTGATGCATAAGCGCTTTCCGATAGAGAATTGAAATCACTTATCGACACACTTTGATTGGAAGTAAGGAGTAGGCTTCTATCTTCCGAGTTCGTATGAATCATTTTTCTCCGTATCAACTTGCAATCATCTTTCACTGCTTAAATAATAAAGATCATGCTATTGCGATAATTGTTCAGCCATTTACCCTTTCAGACACATTGGCCAGCATGTATAGTTATATGAAATTTTCATTCCAAAAGGAAAAGCAGATGATTAATTTTCCAAAAACCAATGCATCAAAGGGATAAAGGCGAGGTTTTAGAAAAGGAATCGTCTGTTCATCTTTTTCAATGAACTTTTATATTAATTAGAAGGCTATTTTTTGAGAGAATGGTATCACATTGCGCTTAGAAAGGGTTAAAGACATGTTGGGCAAGAACATTTCTATTTGGATGAGAATAGCACATGTCAAAATTGTCTAAGGACTTGATATATTTAATTTTCACTAACATCAAAAAGTTGACTGGAAAAACTTTCAAATATTCAGTCACTAAAACCTTTTAAATATTACCTACCACTCTACGCCCATATTTCTGATAGATTTTTAGCCGTTGTCATTTTGTTGACTTCGCATACTCAAAAATAGTAGATAAATTATGTACAGTCAAATTGTTCATTTATTTTGAGAAAATTACAGGAGACAAAAAATGTGAAAATTTTATATTTTGAAATTTTTTTCTTTATCAATTCATATCTTTTTAAAAAATTGATACTAATTGAAATTAATAATAATTGATTGTACTACTACACAAAAAATATTATGAAATAAGAATTTATAAAGAAAAATAATAATTATACAATATGCTATAATGATACAACAAAGCAAATATCACTTTACTTTTCCCTCACTTCCTTCCTTCGACACATAAGGGAAAAAAAATTTACCCCTTTAAACCCAATTTTTTTTGGAAAAAAATTCCATCACAATTTTTTGTTGTGGTAACCTCAAAGAGTTAATATCATAAAATATTAAAAGAAATATAAAATATTAAAGAATATTAAAGAAACATTTAAAATGCAAGGCAACGTTGCATTTGATACATTTATGCTTTGCACTCTGAAGATGACAGTAAGCACATCTTGTTTTTTTTCTTTACTCACTATGAAATGACCCATTTGATCATTCTGTATTTCATTCACAATTTTTTGTTGAAAGGTAACTTTTCTTTTTTTTTAATTTTGAAGTTTTTGCCAAAGATTTGAAAATAGGTTTGAACCACCGTTCTAGTAAAGCAAAGAAAACTTTTTTTTGTCATCTTTGTCTCTTGTTTTTTGCAGAATGTATGCGTTAAACATAGAAGACTATATCAAAAATATGGCCAATGGAAAACACCATTGCTTAGATCTAATGCTTGGTCGATTACAAGATAATGCATAATTTTGTAAATCCGTTCCGCCCATGCCTCTATTATAATTTATAACAGCAGCTGGAACGTTATCATCAATCATTCTTTTGTCTTTTTGACTCCAACGTTTCTTTTTTTCCAAGGGATGAATTCCAACGCAGTTTGAACCAATTATTACAAGACCATTATCCTTCCATCTTATAATTACTATTACGTTTTTCTCTGACGTGCACCATGATTGGAAATCTCCTCTTTCGGCTTTCTTCATAATTCTCATAGGACAATTTCCGATCCTATCAGAACGAAAAGTACCTGTCACAAAAAACTTTCTACGAGATAACTCTTCAAAAAGCTTCAATGATGTGAAATAGTTATCCAAATATATATGATATGTCTGATCTTTTGGAAGTCGATCCAAAAGTTCTAAAACAGTTCCAGCTCCTCCACCAAATTCTTTTTTATAAATGTTACCTTCACCATTGGAACCTTGGAAGACTTTAAAGGTGATAAGATAGCCATCAAAAGAGTTATGCACCATAATTTGTACCCGAACCTGATGGGTTTTTGTCGCACTGCTTGTTTTATCTGGCACCCATACTTTCCAAAGTAAGGCACCATCGTTTCACCAAAATCAACTTCTTTTACGTTTGGACGCTTTTCAATAAATTTTTTGTTAAGCATATCAATAATTGGACGAATTTTAGCACATTTGTCCTTTGGATCTTTGATATCAGGATCATAAAAGTAAATATATTTAAAATTTTCATCGAATCTATTTCTAGACATTGCACTTGTGATAGCTGCATTTTACGTATCAGTCGCTAGTTCCCAATACATTCAACGGCTTCTACACCATGATTCACTGAGCAAAATAAATGAAAAAAAACTTTGAGATCAGAATTTGATAGCTTGAAGCCAAAATCTAGTTTTTTTCTGGGCATATTTTATACTAAAATTGCAGATTAGATCTAAAATATCATCGGAGAAAAAATACTTCTGCAGCTTCAACACATGACAAAGAATCGACAAAATTGTCTTCATAATTTTTATTCATATAACTTGTTAATAATAATTTTTTTTCAATAACTCTTCCATGCTTTTTTACTACTTTGCCTTGCTGATTCAGTGAAATAGTCATCATCATTGACATAATACACAACTTCAGCTTCCAGCATTCTCTTAGAAAAGTTATATATACTTTGATTTTCTTCGCAATCATCTTCTTCTCCTGAATCTTCTTCGGTCTCTTCATTGTCATTTGGCGGTAAAATATATATAATTACTTCCCTTCCTTCAGCACAAATTTCTTCAGATATATCACTTGCCAATACAAATGACTCAACGCATGCTCGTTTTTCTTTCTTTCAAATTTCGATAAATTTCATTTAGATTAGCCATTTAGAAACAAAAGTCGGAAAGGCACAATACAATTATTCAAAAAGAGAGTGTGAAAGAGCTTATAAATATACGAACGTAGTGAGCAATATGTGAGAACCAATAGATGCAGGTCCCTCCAAGTGTTGCCTAAGGATGACAGCAGTGAATGATCATGATTCATTTCCTCTATTTATGAGCGAGTAAAAAAGCTTATAAATATACAAATGTAGTGAGCAATAAGTGTGAGACTATCGATGTAGATCCCAGTGTCATCTAAAGATGACAGCAGTGATTGATCATCAATTACTTCCGCTATTTATGAGCGAGTATTATGTTGCTTCAGTGAAACATTTTTTCAAAACGTTTTTTAGGCTGTTAAATTTGCCACAACCTCTGTATTCGGCTAAAATTATTTCTAGACTTAGAATTTATTCGGAGAATAGACAAGTAGACATTACAATGAAAAAACTATTGTTGCATGTATATTCATCGAATAAATTAATTTTACAAAAAGCGCGTGTGCAAAATAATTTTTTCTTCTAGTTTCGAAATTTAATGTAAAGTTTAGTCATTCTTTAAATAAGCATTACAATTAAATTATCAGATTTAGATGAGCTTCATAACGTTTCTAAAACATAAAATCAAAGATTTTTTTGAAATAAAAAAATTTAGTGGAAAATAGTAAAATTATAGGTGTCACTTATAGGTGACGTTGAGCGAATACGGCAGAGAATAAATTAACACTTACATCCTATCGTAAAATGAAAAAAAAATAAAATATAAGAGATGAAACCTTTCCCATGATAATCTATTTTGTTGACTTTGTATATATTGGAGAGGGATGTGGAAAAGTAGTTGTTTCTGCGAATCTGGGATTCAGAAACAGACGTCTGTTTGACTTTTGATGTTGCAAAGGTTGGATAATTTTTGGATCTGTAGCTGAAGCGCGTACTATAAATAGCATTCGGGTGGTAGCCTCGGTACAACGATCTGAAAAAGATGCATTATTTATGCAACGAAAGAATTATAAGACTTTAAATTAAATGACGTAGATGACGTTTAGTGCAATCCCATCAAATGTTTAGAACACTCATGGCTAAAAAGTTGCTTGTGCAATACTAAAATTATTTTAAAAATTCCGAGCTGCTCTTTCCCGAATATGTCAATGAATATTTCCAAAAAAAGAAGGCAAATAAGTAAAATAGCATTGAAAATGTTTTACCCTTACTGACTTTATTGTGTAAGCTCTCTTGCGTTTAATTTTAAACAACCTGCATTATTTCATTGGCTCTGTTAAATTATAATTATTTAAATACTTAAAAAATACAGACGCCGTAATAGAAGTTTACAAATCCACAATTTTGGCATTGCTTTTTCCAGGACTACTTTTTTATCAATTAAAAATGAAATGTTGGTCATTTTATGATCAGTGGCTTTTTGGGCACACTGCGCTTTCGCTTCTGGTTTTATAGATAACGTCACAGGCCGGCGTACTCAATTTAATCTTAGTCACCAGTTGGGAGAAATCATATACGTCCTTTGAATTGACAAGATTAGAAACTACGTTATAATTTTTAACCTTTTTCCTAAACTTCAATTTCTCATTCCAACTTAGGTAGATTAAAATATTACACATGCCAATGCACGGGTACAAAGGGGCAATTGACAAAAAAGGAGATATTTGGTGAGTTAAAATGTAGCAGAAAACAACACTCGAGTCATTAACAAAAGGAAAAATCCCAACTCAAAAGCGATGAAGCTTCGTTGATTTGCGACAAACAAAATTAAGCCTCAACTGTCTGTGATCTAGTGCTGCTGGGTTGAGAGATGCACATTCTACGAGTAAAAGAAAACAATACCCTGAAGTGGTGAAGCATTGCTCCGTTCTGTTGTTAATTTTGTCAATGCCAAAATCGTCATCTTTGAAGACGATGCGTTTTTGAGATTGTGAGGCGTTCATTCCAGAGCTATGTGTACTGGACGAGGTTGATTGCAATAGGATGGATGATAGTGAAGACTGAGAGGGTTGCAATTTTTTCTTTGAAGATCGTAAGGAAAATTTACAAGCAGCATCTAAAATCGATTTTAAAATAATTACTTTAGATTATGGTGAATAGTGAAGGCAAATTGAAGAGAAGGTTTGTGCAAAATCCGGGTCCGTCTTCTTCCTTGGCGAGTATGTGGAGGATATGTTTTTGATTTGAAATTTAAGAGAGGATACGGGACAGAGAAGACTTTTTTTTTAAATTTACCGGTAGATAAAAAAAGGGCAAAGAATATTTGTTTAGCATCTGTTGAAAAATCAAAGTGTTCTATTAGCTAAAATTAATATTTGTAACTTCGTATATTGTTTCAAAGTGAAAATCTGTTAATTGAAAGGTTTATAGATAATCATGAATTAAGAAAATTGTGAAAAAAATATAAAATTGAACTTTCTAGCACACAACTTGAAAATTATACGAGTTATAAAAACAGGACATTAAAGTACTAGTAACTTTGAAAATCGCATATCTGTTTCTCCATTGCGTGTTATAAAATACATTTGAGCGCATCTAGTGAAAGAAACATTCCTCTTGCAAAGATTTTACTTATGCAGAGAATTTTATAAAAGGAATTTTTCGATCGAGTTTAAAGTTATGAGTATATATAAATATCAATTTTAAAATCAATACATCAGGTAATATGAAGAAGCGTCCAATCAATATAGCTGAAGATTAGAAAACAACCGAGAAAATTCGGACTACAAAGATTCAAAAGAGAAACAGCATTCGTAAAAAACGTGGGACGGATAAGGACGGTCTTTTAAAAAAATTTGGATAAGGCTGATTTAGGTCCTTAGCGGAAGCTTCATCAAATCCACTTACCCACATTTTGTATGTACATGATATGCATCAGGGATGATAAAATAACAACGTAAATATTTTATTTATATTTATATATCAATACATTTTCTTTTCATTTAAATTATAAACATTGGTAAAATAACGAGATACTAAAAGTTTATTACAAAAATATTATTTCTGAAAATGCTAATTAAAAAAAAGGTAATAGTTAACAGATAATGAGAGTATTTTAGCGATGTTTTAGAAACATAGATTTATAGGCTATTTTCTGTTCTGCTGATAATTATGCAAATATTATTTAGTTTGAAACATAAAGCATTAAATTACTATTTATTAATTCAATAAGATGGCATACGTTTTAACCCTTACAGGCAAAATAGTACACTGGTGTCCGTCAAAATCAAAAACACTAGGATATGTAAAAACTGTTTGAAAATTGAAGAAACAAAATAAACTTTTTAAAATGAATTTCATTGTAAGTTATAAAATTTGGATAGATACTTTTGAAGAAAGTTTTTTGAGAGGTGACGCTTTTATCGCTTCGATTGTCATAAATCGACAAGTCACTGCCTTGGTAAGAATTTATTCCATGTCTTAAGGAATACAAATCTTGCTCTGATCTGAATGTATTTTCGAGTTCCTGGATTTTATTCGTAATTTCAGCCAACTAAAAAAGAGATAAGTCATGAGTAAGTGAAGATTTTCTCCAAACTAATTCAGGCTTAGAATGCAGGTATGATTTTTTGAAGGGGAACATCATTTTTTAGAAGGAAGAATTTAATTATCGTGAGTAAAGTTGGTTAGATACTGGGTTTCGATAACTCAAGGTCTTGGGTTCGATCCCGCATCAAGCCTAATTTCCTCATAGTTCGATACAAGCGGTGCAATTGCGCCTTCTCGATGAAAACACGGCACGGTACCTTTACCTTTATCCAATCGAATTAACTGAATACTTCGTTATAATAAAAATGAATAACAATACTTATATTGCAATTAAAAAACTATTTTTTTCGGTTGTAGTAATATAGGAAATATTTAAATTAAAAAAGAAAGGAAATATAAAAAAATATTAGTGGATTCGATATTTCCAATCAAGCGAATTATTATGCAATTGAATTGATTTTTTTGGAGAGTATGTAAAAGGTGATTTGTTGCATTCATTAGATTAGGATTCGTTTTTTTCTATTGTGTTCAATAAAAAGATTTATTGATAATACGCTTAAAATTTGTGAAAAAAATCATTAATTTAAATAAATATATTTAAAAAGTGGCAAAAACAATAAAATTTTGAGAGTTGACGTATTTACCCCCGTTTTTAGCGCTATTTTATCTGTTTTTTTGTTTTCGAACGTTCAATAATACATTGGGTATATATTCACAAACTGTGGCTGGAAACTCGGTCTGAGAAAATTAGGTTTAAAGTGAAAAATTATAGTCATCATATGTATAGCCATATTTTTAGTCTTCATATTTGCTTTTCCGAAGCTCTTTTCGACGACAACATCATTTTTCTAGATTTTCAGACTTTAAAATTCAAAGCGAATTTGAGACCGCGTATTCGAAAAGCGAATTTACAGAGAGCGACTTTGTCTAGACTTAGAGCCTCATAAACAACTTTCTATTTTAAATGTACAGTTACACACACTTTGGAAATACAAACGAAATTGCCAAACTTTAAAGGAAAAATTAAGAATCCTAAATAGTTGAAGGTAGTGATGTACAAAAGCATGATATACTTTCAATTTTTAGTTTCAAGGTCACGACGTAGATGGCAGTAATTATGTGAAAAATCTATCTGTTTTACCTTCTTCTTGGAGTCCATGTATGAAGATTTACGAGATTTTTTAACTTTTCTAGATATTTCCGGATCTGATGCGAGACAAAAAGCAGCAAAAGTGATTTTCTTCTGAATCTCAAACTGAACTTTCAATGCTTTGAGGTTATTATTGAGCATAGAGTTTGACTTCATAGAGATAGAAAAGTTTTGATAGCTGGAATCATCATAATCCAATTCTTGTGTTTCCATTAAAATATCCTTGATGACGTTATCTGATAATTGAAAAGTCGTTCCTATCCTTCTTCTGATGGATGGAACTTCTTCATTAGGATCAAGTGGCGTTTCAACAGGCAAGGATCCAGTTACCTCCTTAAATTAAGGGTACGCATTTATTGGAGGTGTAAGGGGTGAAAAGTAAAATTTAAAATAACACTTTATTAGGAAGACAGTGGTAATAGAAGGGAAATTTAACACCCAAAATTCTCTTGATTGAATGTTTCCCTAACATCAGTGATATTTAATATGGATCTCGGACCATTAGTTGACTGTCCACACCCAGCTCAAATAATAGCCAGGCTTAGATAATCTGCAACCCGATAAAGCAAATAACCTTAATATACAGACAAAAATGATAGCTTTATAAATTTATTTACACCTGGAAACAATTTATACAGAATGTTGCAGAATTATGATACCTAAAAGTAAAAAAACATTTTTGAGGACGCCAAAGCAAAAAGTTTGAGAAACATTACATCTATACAACTTATCTTAATAAAATTTATTGTGTATATTAAATTCGTAACCAAACATTTTTCCTCTTCTATTTAGTATATTTAATCAAGTAAATTAACTTTAAAATTTATACAGTAATCAAAAGCGTTTTAGTTATCCAAACAAATTAAGCGAAAATGTGATACTAAATACGAATTTTGTATAGAAGAAAAATGACATTGTGCATGCATTAACATCAAATAAAACAAATCTTCTATCATTACATCAAAGTATGCATGGACCAGGAACTTAAATTTGAAAATAGAATCACCTACAATTAATAGTCAATTGAAAAAAATAGAATAAAAAATATTTACAGCTTCTTTGAAGCATATTTCTCGCAATTCCAATTTCTTGTTTTCCAATTTTTCTTTGGTTGCCTCGAGTCTTTTCTTGAGAACAGCATACCTGTCCTTTTGAGATACTTAAAGAGAGGAAGAGCATTATACGCCATTTTGAATATCAAAAAAAGACTCACTTATTTCTTTGGAATCTAAAGTGTATTGAATTTTTAAGGATTCTTGACTACTTAATGATGATAAGTGTGAAATTATATCAATGATAGAGGTAGAAGGAAGATTGTTCGGCTAAAAAGAAAATTCAAAGTTCATTATCAAAATGCAAGAGATTTCAAACAAATGTGCAGCTTACTAAGATGTAGTTATACAAAGTGCTCATTAAAATTTATATCAACTTGTTTGCAGACAACGTTACAATTTGATTAAACAGTGAAAGATAATAATATACACACTAATGGCTTTTAAATATCAATAATTAGACGAAAATGTTTACCTGAGCTGATCTATTTTCCAAATAAAACTGATGTTGGCTAATTGCCATGGACCAGATGTTGTAAGTTTTGTCGGCACAATCGCTATACCAGGATTTGACTAATAAATTTGAAACGCCTGAGTAAATGCTATTTCGATATGAATTTTTAATATTGGAGTTGGATTGAGTATTAATTCTTAAATATAAATTTAAAAACAAAAAATAAAAAGGGGAAAAAATAGGAAAAATTTGACATAGAAAAAAGTGTATGATTAACAATTATAAAAAGTGTATATTTTAAATAAATTGAAGCTCGATTGTAAATATTGCGGTTTCACAAGCTATTTCAGATGTTTTGATCTCTTCGAAGAAATTGAACGAAACTTGTGTATTGATCCAAATGTTAGTCACTTTTTATCAATACTATAACCGTAACTAGGGTTCGTAAAAACTCAAAAAAGTATAGTAATTTAAAATATACCCTTTAAAAAATAGAAAAATCTACCAACTACAGCACATGTCTTTAAAAAGATCAAAGATAGGAATTTTAAATTCGTGTAGATGCTTACCCTGCCACCTCTGGTTATGCACGCAGTTTAATCCATCATTTTACCTCGGCAAAATGCTTTTATATGGCAAAAGGCAAAATACAATGTATTATACTACTAGTATTTAGTACACACATACATGTATTATAAAAAAATATATCACTTTTCTTTAAAAAAATTCACAAACCACTTACTTATCATGAACTTCGATAGAAAACTTTTTATCTCGGTAATAAATATTTTCCAAGTATTTCCAAGCAAAAAACTGTAAACTCGTTTCTTTGTCCGGAAAAAGATAAATATGAATTCCATCCACGCTGATTGCAAGGTGATAGAGAGTATTATTTTTGTCTTTGGCGCTGTAAAAATGCTTTCCATATGTGGTAAGTAATTCCACAAGCTTTAAATAACTAAAATTAAAATGCACAATTACACCTTTAGCCATGGAGGAGTTAATGAATCAAAGCTTACTTGATGATAGCTTCTCCTTTTGAGAGCTTTTCGATGCTTTTGTAAATGTCAACCACGTTCTTTTCGCTAAAATTAAAGTTTACATGTTTTAAAGAAAAATACTAAATCAATAATTATAACAAATTTTAAAACTGCAATCATTTATCTACAAAAATACTTATGAATTGGCTGCAACAAATATGCATAAAGATGCCCATAAAATGGGGTTAAGATTTTGAAATTTTCTTTCTGTTCATAATAAAAATAAACTTTATACGTGAACAGAATCAAGTATATAGGAAATAAATTTTGTAGGAAAACCCTTAGCTTTTGTAGGCATTTTCTATCTATATTCTAGAAGAATCGGTTTATAGTCGTAAAATTTTATTTATATACAAGAGTTTTTGATTAAACTTATAATACATAAATGCATAGACATTATACGGTAATATTATTTCCAAAAACAAAAAAAGACAGACTTTCAATGTATGCATGTTGCAAGTTATATAGAAATTTTTGAAATAAATAAATTAAGATTGAGTAAAAATTTAGATGAAGAGTTATTATAATTTCTTTTGATCTGTTTTCAATAAGAAATTCCATTCATTATCCTTCACTATTTATTAATTCCGAGGACAAAATCAGGTATGCGTTATTCAGAATGTGTCTTTATCAAGCATGTCATTTGTCATTGAAAGATACATCATTACAAACATTCAAATCTTTCTAAAAAGAGAGTACCATTCGAAAATTGAAAGTTGTTTCAGAACTTTTGACGGAAAGACAGGAAGTCGTTTGAGTTGATTGTAAGCTTCTTCAACGCTAGAAAGTATATTTTCGAGATGAGAATAGAGAATAGAAGGTTTAAGTCATAAACAATACCTTATAAATTTTCCGTGTGTAGCATGTAGTACAAGCGCAGCAAGCTTGAAAACCAAGTTTGTATCACAATCAATGTCACCCTAAAAAGTGGTGTTACATTTATAAAAGTTTGAAAATCAGTGTTCTCGATCATACGCATTTCTATACTTATGCATTTTTGTGATTATAAAATGATAGTATTTTTAAACATTGTAATATTTTAGCCAATTCAAATAAAAATTGAAATATTTATTACCTTGTCTAGACGAGTGAGAAACGTTTATATAACTTAATCAAATTTTCTGTACTCTTTTTTATATCATTTGCGGACGTCCGCTGGAACTTTATTGAAGTTGGGCAAAAAATAAAAATGCTGTTATAAAAGGACCAAAAACAAGAAATTAAATTCGTGAGTATTGGAAATTTAATATCCTTCATTTAGTATAAAATAAAAACGCTTAAAAATTTAAAAGCTCATCCACAATAATATATAAACAGTAGTATTTTTGACAACAATTAAACATATGTTAGAAAATAATAATTATCTACGGCTTCGTAAAAATACATATATTTATAATCTACCCCTACGGACTCCTAGGGGACGCGCATAATCATTTGCTCTATATTAGATAGTTGGTTGACAAATAATCATATGCGAATTCTTAACACAATTAAAGTATGTTGTATGTTCTCCTGTTTTAAATATTTACAGATTTCTTTCATCCGAGCTGACTTTTTTTACCTTTTATTTTGGATTTAACACATATGAAACCCTTAGTTTAGTTATGATTGTGAAAGACATCGCGTATATGGCAAGTCTCAATATATCATTTTTTATAACTAAAGGTGGAAGTATGAGCTCGAATACTTCTATAACAATTTATTTGGCAGTGATATTGAGATCATAGAGACATGTAAAAATAGTTCCTTTGATCTCGAAAAATTTTAATCAAAAGGTGGAATTTAAAATGTTAAATTATTGCAGTTTTCTACCAAATTAGAAATTGGCTTAGAGGTTAAATGCATTTAAAAAAACAGCTTTAATTTGACATTTGAATTCAAAACAAAAAAGATATTCTTTTATTAAAGAAATTTAAAAGAAGCATTACACTAAAAACGAGAGACTTTGCTTGTAGATAAAAGAGGTAGATGACATTTGCATCATTCAGGAAGGAAATTGTAGGTATAAAGTATCTAAAAAATTCAAAATTAACATATGTTATAAAGTATCACATGTTATGTTAGCGATTGTGAACGTAAAAAAACAATTATATATGTATAAAGTAAAGAAAATTTAATATTGAAATAATAAAGATCAAGTTTGTAAACAGATGGATAGGTTTGAAAAAAAAATTTATTGAGTATTTAAAACCAGTGTGGGCCCTTTGTTAGTTAATTAGTTAGTGTTTAGTTAGTAAAACGGATAGTTTTTGAGTTAGAGAAATGGTTTGCAAGTATATTTATAAAATTGAAGTTTTTTCAAATTTTACGCTGAAAAGTCGTTGGACGTAAATATTGGTGTAGAAAATCACAACACAAGAAAGTTTTTATTTATAGGATTATTGTGAATTAAAATTCTCACACTTGACTTGAATACGATTCCTGAGATCAGTAATGCCGGATAAACCTAAACGTACTTTATTGCCAAAAATCTTAAACTTTGAAATTCCTTTTTTATGAGTTTAATTCGAAAAAAAATTAAATACTGAGGCACCCAGCCTCAGAGAGATTCATTCTGATGCACCCAGAGATTTCTTATCGTCCTCCATCACCATCTTCATCTCTTTCAAATAAATATTGTGAATAACGGTAATTAATATTTTTCTTAAATAATTTGTAAAACAAACCTCCTAAACGAAATTTCCTCCGATTTTAAGCGAGCAACCCTAATGCGATTAAATCAATCAACTGTCCTTGGTAACTAATTTGCAATAAATATAAAAAGCATATCGCCCTTGAATATCCATCTCCCAAAAGACGTACCGCAAATAAAAAATGTGTAAAAACATTATATAAAATCTCTCATTTTAAATTTTGTTGGAGTGATTTTTTTACAAGTCACTATTAAAAATTCCATATCAAAGACACATTTAGTTAAAAAATGTTGTTAGCGTGAACAACGAGGCGAAATATGTATTTTAAAAAAATAGTATAGCAGAAGGAAATTTTTTACGCGCTCTTGTTTAAGAAAGTAAAGGTAACATTGCTTGTAATTAAATTGGGGTTGCCAGATGTCCCAGTTTTTTCGAAATTGTTGCGGTTTTATTTTTGCAACAAAGAAATCTCGAGCGATTTAGAAGAATAAGGGTTTTCCAATAACTAATCTTATAGTTCCAAAAAAGGGTGTTATACAAATTTAACTACTAATATGAATGATTTTTTTAGAATAAAAACGTCTTTCAGAGCATTTTTAATATATTTTTGAAAGGAATAAAAAATGTGTTCATAACTTTTTTATAGACCATTTTTGTCCCGATTTTATTAATTTAAACCCAACTAACTTGCTAGCAAAGCAATTATTCTGGCAGCAAGCATATTTGTGGCAATAAACAATGGATGCGTTGATATAAAGATACGTTAAATTGAAATATGCACACGCTAATTGCCCAAAAGAACAATTAAGATAATAGCATTGAAATGGGTGAGAAAACTGGAAAACAATTTTATCATAACAAAATTAAAAGTTAACAAGTATAGGGAGGGAATAGCGTGGAAGAGCTTCTTTTCATATTTGCTTTTATCATTAAATATACACATCCATCCACATAGCACAAAAATACGACAATGAAAAAGGTAAATCTTTTGTAGTAAATAAACGTGGGAAAATTGACAAAAATCTTTATTGCAGCCTATTCTTCTTAATACAGAGAATGCCTTCACAATTACTTCGAGCATATGAACACGCACAAACACACTCCTAGCGATGTGCACAATAAAATATATCATAGTGAAGGCCGATATTGGCGTTTGCATGAAAGGCATAGCCAAATATTCCCTATCCAGGAATGCTCCTAAATGAAGCGAAAATCAAATTCTTTTGATTGATTACAATTGAACTTAAACGATCCAATTATTGCATACCTTGAAAAAACTTAAATAAAACTGGTGCGCTTATCACACCCAAGTTTCTTTATCTAAGTGAAAATATTATATTTAAGTTATTTAAGTGAAAATATTATATTATATGTGTCATCATCATATTTGTTAATAAATTTAATCATTATCAATTCTTTGTAAAATGACTAATTTTTTCCTCCACAATATTTTTATGTTATAGTAGGAATCATTGAAAGTGTTTAAATCAGAAAAAAACAATTTTTTTCACAATTTAATTATTTTTAAAAAGTAGATATTTACTTTGTAATCTAGCTAGCTAACTAGTAAGTTAATGAAAAAAAGGTTCAAAGGAATTAAAATCAACTAGCACATAAAGCCTAACTGACTAAATAAGTATACAGCGCTTTTGAACAATAAGTATCCCGGTTCATCAAAAACTCCAAATTTTAACTCATTAGAGCTTTTCTGAATAAAGCATTTTTTCTAAAAATGGGTAACCTCTTGAGTCGTTTTTCGAAAATCAAAAATAAGTTGAATAAGATATGAGATAACTTACTTAACGAGAAAATGAATAATGATAACTTCATCTTTTTTAAGATTTAGTAGAAAATCGTGATCGAGAACGAATCGATCCAACTGAAACCAAAAAGTTTGCCGCCTAAATGTACAAGTAATTAGTTTGGGTAAACTTTGCAATGTGCAAATTGAGATGTATCTTACGTTTTGCATTTGAACGCAAGTCCAAAATATGCTTTATCTTTCAAGTTCAAATGAGAAATAGCGATATCTAGAAGTTCGCCTGCATACAATTTGGGCTACAAAGAGATTAATCAGTCAATAAAAAACATCAGCATGTGAGAAAACAATATTAAAATATATATGAATTATTCCAAAATTTTTAGGATTTTTTGGAATCTTGTTGTTTTTGACCAATCCCTCCCTCCCTTCGATAAAACATGTCATTTTTTTCTTACTAGATTTACTAATTTAGCTAATTATAGGAGTAATTTTAGAAAAATCAGGTACATGAAAACATGTATCAAAGATTGATTTGAATGAAAATAAAACACAAAGTCCTCTTTTCTTCTTAAATAGAAAAACTCCAATAAAAAGTAATTTAAGAATTAAGATTTAATAACTGGTCGAAGAAAGAAGATTTAAACCTACAACATTCTAATTTCACAGCCTAAACATTGCTAGATATCATCAAGAAAACAATTTGCTCTCAAACGGTTAAAGTATTCATTCCTTTGTTTTTTTTTCTCTGATTGATTTTCTAATACCTCACACCCTCCCATTCAGTAAGGCCTCTTTAAATTTATTTTAATTTTTAACTATTTATTACAAAAAATAAATTCGAAATTTGCAAACAAAGAACAAAAAGAGATTTTCAAAATATCCAGAGTTAAAAAATTTACAGGGTGACTTTTTGGCATCGCTTTTGAAAGATGCTAAAGAAATCATAAAAAAGCACAATTAAAAACTTACTTGTACAATCATATCAAGCTTCCGTTCGTCTAGCAAGATAACTTGAGTCTTACGACCTTCATTCATCTATCAAAATAAAATTTAGACATATAAATTAAAGGCTTTTGCAAAATTTATAAAAAAAAAATTAGGACCATAAAATTAAATTTAACCCACAAAGATAACACGTTTTGAACACAAAAATTTTAAAAATGAATTGTTAGCTTTCTTTTTCAATCAAATTTTATACATATGCGGGAAAAATTTATTAACTAAAAATGTTAAACAAATTTACTCCCTCAACCCATCGAATGAGAATTTATGAGTCCTAGAAAAACAGATTTTGATACTTAAAATAACATTACACAATTCTTACATTTTATATGGATGCTAAGGAAGGCAAAAAGATGAGGTTAAATATTAATGAGATGTCATTTCGCAAATCAGTATTCCTTTCCTTTATCTAACCTATTCCATTAAAAAATTTTGTCTTACTTAAAAAAAACTCTTTTTTTTTTTATTAATTATTTTACCAAAAAAAATATATTTAAAGAGGTTTTTTTTTTCAGAGAAAATAAAAAAAAGGGGGGGGGAATTTAAAAAATTGGGGGGGGAACCCCAAAATTGGGGGGCTTTAAAAATTTTTTTTTAAAAAAAAATTTTTATAAAAAAATCCGGCAAACTAGTCACCGTGAAAATAAATTTAAATTGATATAAGTGAATTGTTGTGTATTACAAGTAATAATCGATCAGTAGGTCTCAAATTATATGATATTGCAAGTCTAATTTCTTCTACAAATTTGCGATACTGGCTACAAAACAAGAGGTTGAGAGCTCTCAGGGCCTACCTGAGAACCACTGTTCTAGATACTAAATAGACATTCATTCTAAATGCTTTTGAGAGCATATGAAGAACTTCCACCTTAATGATAACAAATGAAGAAACTCCCCCCCCCCCCCAATTCATCTACTAAGGCGCACCCACCCCTAATAGATTCTCCTGAAGAGCATCCCTTGTGAGCTTATTATGCATTAAAAAATATTCTTATGCAGATCGTTTATTCTAAAATTTTATTAAACGAAAAAACTCAAATAAAAAAATCTAAAAAATGTTAGCCCTGAAAAGGGCTTTGTTTCAAATCGCGTTGACTTATAAAAAAGCATTTTTTGAACCCCACATAAATTCCAGCCATATATATACATATTGCATATATTTAATGTTAATAGAGTTTTCACTTCCATTTTTCTCTGCATAAAAAGTTTATTAATTAATTAGATAAAATATATGGCTTAAAATAAACAGCTTACTTAATGATTTGTACATAAAAATATCCCATCCACATACCTTACAATTATTCTCCTGAAGTACTAAAACCGTTTATTTGACCTATAGAAGAACATCGACCCTAAAAGTTGCTGTATTGAAGAACAACCACACCTAGCTAATAAGGGATGCAAGTTATTCATATGCTCCTGCTTTGTTGTAGTGAATATTATGAAAAAAAATTATAAAACTCCGTGCAGATAAATTTTCTTCTCCTGAAACCTGAATTTTGATCCTGGTTGGGGTTTTGTATTTCGATTTTCAACTGATTGGGCGGGGTACTGAATGTACAAAATTTAGCCAAATTTCGCACACCTTCACACCCAGTAAAGAATATGGGCCCAGCCAAAAACAAAAATAGAATTTATACGCAGGGGGAGCTTAAGTTTCAAAATTTTGACATATTCTCTAGTACGGCCATACAAAAGAAAAAATAAGGCCCACTCATATATGATACAGAATGCATGAAAGGGATTATGAAAAGAGCAAAAGAGCTTGCTTACTTACTTCAATAAGAAATACGTTGGAAAAGAACTCCGCTTGAGTCAATCAATTAGTAAAAATAAAAAGTATGAGAAGTACAAGCGATCGTAATTACTCGCGAAAGTATTGAGTAGAAAGATGTTAATTAGATTAATAAATAAACTCACCTTTCAATTAAATAAAGGAAAACTGAGTATTTTTTGTGATCACCACTTAGGAAGGAATGATCTGGAATAAAAATGAGGGGGATGTGGGTTGTGTGAGTCGTTGCGCTAAATAAGCCATCTAGACTGACTATATGCTATTTGCATGAGAGATTAGGAAAAAAGGACAGCCGTGCAACAGCTTTCTCATACATATTTTCACTGTCATTGTTTAAAGCGTATGCAGTGTATGATGAAAGGAGAAAAAAGGAGCTACTCATCGTGTCTAGCCTATCTCTCATATATGCTGTGCATTTAGAAAGATGAGGCAATGCAATTTGACTGAAGAGTGGCAGTAATCAAATGAAGATATATCGTATTGTCCAGAGTGGATTTTAAATGTGTATATCATCACGTGATGATCTTCTAATCCGAATCTTAATAATAATAATCAGACAATTTATTATTCGACACTTTTTTTCAGTGAATAAAATTCATTGATTTTCTTACATTTTTTTAAATATGATAATCCGACATTTATTGCGACCTAATTATTGCTGTAACCGTAGAGGTCGTATTTTAACCAATCATCACTGTATCAATGTAAAATGTAAATGACAAAAACAGAAATCTCTGAAAAGCCAGCGTTTATAATATGAAACTTAACACAAAATTCGCCTCGTTGACCCTTATACTGGAAACAGGACAATTCTTCCTAAACACAACTCAGTCTTTGGACAATTCGATCTCGCATTAATATTGTTATGAGGGCGAAATCTCCAGAGCTGAACCATTATACTATTCGCTTCGTCTAAACACGTAAAATTTGCTACTTTTTAGACTTCTGTGCTACTAAAATTTTAATTTCGCCATTTTTAAATTCTCTTTGTTCATGTATTACCTACCACTTTGCACCTTCCAAACTGATTTATAAGCAACTGATACTGAGTTGTTTTTTCAACATTTAAAAACATACACTATATTGAATTAATTAATCCAATATCGATGACACATTTTAAACCTTCAATAATTTTTGGCATTCATAAAAATAAAAAAAAAATTTTATGAGTAGAACCAACTTATCTCGAGAAAAATTAAGAGCAGGCATAAAACTAATGATTACTTGCATGCTATTTAAATTTTGCGCAGAAAATCTCGGTATTTATAGATTTTGGAAGATATTTCTACGAAACATTTAATTAGGTTTAAAAGGGCATCGAAAGTCTTTTGAGATATATGCGTTTGAAACTAAGAACAGTGTAAACGTTTTATAAAAGCTGGCATGTAACTTATAAGCAAGGGGGAATGTATTGAAACAAAAGTAAATGCACTTCTCTACCCACCCAAAAACATATTTGCTTTAAATTTTTTAATCTACCAGAATCTACAGCATTGCTGTAATGCAAAGAGCATGTATAAAGAAGGCGAGAGTGTTTTGAAAGTTGTATAGAACACTATTTACACAAGACCATTTAAATAAACTTATCACAATTTATGATCGAGTGTCTTATTGTTCTCGAAGTCGTCCGATTGTCTTCGAGTCAAAGGGGTGTGCTGCCATTGTTTCAACTCACATTATCTGCAACCATTATCAACGCATTTAACACCAAAACAATGGCGAGGCATCAGCTCGACAAAGTCCATCCAGCTAATCCAGGGGGTTGAGTTGTAAAAACAAGAATAAGGGCAAAGGATAACAAATCTACGCTACATACTTATGACTGTTTAGCGAGAAAGAGCCCGTACTCTCCTCATTCTCTGAGTTTTAAA
The DNA here is from genome assembly GCA_030549495.1 of Nectonema munidae. Lineage (NCBI taxonomy): Eukaryota > Metazoa > Nematomorpha > Nectonematoida > Nectonematidae > Nectonema > Nectonema munidae. The sequence continues at coordinate 216,049 of JAUIRK010000521.1, forward strand.
GCCGCCCAGCGCCTAGCATTACTTATCAAGTGGCGAAAACAGTTGTATGCCTCTTTTGTACTCGAAGCCTAAAAGAAGACCTACCACGTTGCCCTTCTGTATCTTACATTGTACGCGAGTGTAAAAATAGAAGAGCATATGTTGCTTGGAAGAAGTCCGCGAAACTCATTAGTGCACAGCACATACACACATCTATAGACTTCATAGATAAATGGAATGGAGCGACTGCAGTTAGATTCTAACGCTGTTTAGCGTTAGCGAATATATCGATCAATCTTCGGGATCTATAGGTAATTAAAGGGCATAACAATTTGCTAGCACCATTTTATATTACAATCCAGTAAGTAGTGGATAAATTTTGTTTATGAAAAAGGACAAGATATATGAGTCTCAAGAAATATGAGGCTAGAACATAAGATATTATTTAGAAAGCCTCAGTAGCTAAAGACGTATAAATAAACAAACTTCTCAAATAGAAAGAGATATAGTATTCGCTCTTAATCAATCATTTCGTGTGTATAACTCAAATTATTATTATTAAAGCTTCTTCAAGTCAGTAAACTGTTGAGAACAAAAAACAAAATATTTATTAGATGAATTAGACTTCAAGTTTCTAAAAATACTTCGTTTTTAAGATATTTTCCAAAATAAAATGGATCATTGAGGAAAACTATAAATTTGTTTTAAGCCTTCCATGCACAATTAGACACCAGTTAGAAAAAGAAAAGTAAACGATAAATTTTAGAAAAACAATGCCTGAAGGGGTTAGTCATTTTTGATAATATGGATTAGTTAACCTATTTGATCCTCTAAAACTACCTTAAATTCAAGAAATCGTCTATCTCAGATAAAAATGACGGCATGGTATTAAATTGTCTGCTTTTCCAAAGTTACAAAAGTACGTGTTAGCTGCGTGCATTCTCAAATTTCAAATTAGTTTTTTCTGAGATAAAAGAATTGGTTGACTTTGAAAAACACATTATCCAAAACAACTAAACTCTGGTTAAAAAAACGAGACTAACTAAAAAACCTTTGATTTATAAAAAAAAGGGAATTTTTAAGAAAGATGGCTTATACTTCTATTTAAAACGTGAAATAACTTATTTAAATATGTCAAAATTATAAACTAAAAAGATAAATATGAATTATGAATATATTTCACGCAAATTGAAATGTGTGTAAAATTTCAGTTAAGAATTGAGCACTGCTTCTTAAAGTCTCCGTGAAAGAGCGCTGTAAAAGCTTACGAATAGCTAGAATGATCACTAAAAAAACTTTGTTGATAGAAGCGGAGAGATATTTTGGATAATTTAGTTTTAAAAATTTCGAATATATTTCTCTTAATATTTATCGAAAAAAAAATTAAAAAAAAATTTTTTTTTAATAGTCTGATAGAAAATAGATATACGCAGATTAAATTTAAGGTCTAAGAAACCGTATAGAATTCAAGCGTTCTCAACCTTTCTAATAGAAAGAGCGCGAAAAAATATTTTAAGATGTTGGATGGCAAAATGTTTAGTAATGAATTTTTTAAACAGATTTTGTTTTTGTCGCCATTCATATACATATCTTGTTTAAAAAAAATTTCTTAGTTTTGTTTGAGTACCCATAGAAAGGGTGACGTATGCACACACAAACACTACTCCAAGGCTTACACACACATATATTCAAGATACATAAATTAAAAATATACTTTTAATAACCTATTACTTTCAATTAATGTGAAACTTAGGCTGGTGTTTCTCTAATCAAATTGCTAAAGTTAGGTGCGTATAAAGTTATGAGTAAAGATTCTTCCAGATTTGAATTTGTAATCCACGATCTTAGTTTGATATAATCATATCTTCACAAAAGTAGGAGCAAAGTACGATTGAAATCTATTGACTATTTATCTAGTATATATCGATTGACTCTATCCATCAGAACTATGAAAAAATATTTACAATATTATTTCTGTACTAATATCTTGAATACAAATAGATACAGCATAAAATGTTTTTTCAATAGCTATGCTTTGAAGGAACAAATATAGTGCTTCAGTGGCATACATGTGCCTGTGGGCATATAGGGTGGAGAAGATAAACGTGAAATTGGTGCTTTTAAAATTTTAGCAAAATCAAATCTTTAATCAAAATTTGGAAGTAAACACCAAATGTAAGGGTCACAATGAAAATACTAGATTTTTGCATTATATTTTACTTTATCAAATTTTCTATGCATTTTTTATTGTCAAAGAAATCATATTATGTAAAATTATATTTTATAATTTACGGCTTTCTATGAAAAAAATAATGTCTAATGTTAAATAGAAAAAAATTGAGAAACAGTGCATTAGAGTTTTATTCAGTATCGTGATAAATATGGTGCAAGTGTAAGATGATTGAAGTGAACATTTTACAAGTGAACGACTTTCAATTTTATAGTTATAAAGCTACTTACATCATTTTTTGTCAAACACTTTCTTTAACCCTCTGACTGTCTTTTCGGAAGAAATTTAGGAATTTAAAATTCTAAAGTACTTTAAATTATTCTAGCAATTGCTACAACTGTCAATTTAACTTCTTTTATTTGGAAAGTGCTGCACCAAAAGCTCTGGATAATATTCAGGCTATTTATAGCGATTGAATTTAGCACACTTTTGATTTATCCCATTTATTCATTGTTTTTCGCGATACAGTCAGTAAATAAATGCGAAACAAAATATTACAATTCTTAAGTTGCATCCCATATCATTCAATCAAATAGAACAGCGTTTCCAAAGAGGGGAAAATTTCCCACTAGTGGAAAATTTGAAGGTTCGTCTTGAGATAGAATATGACATTCGTTGTGCTCTCGCCAAAACTTCTGATATTACTACATACTAGTGAAGAAAAAGCAACATCCTTTTTCTGAATGTACTCATATTTTTTACTTTCATATTTTCTATATGACTGTACTTAGTAGTATCGAAACAAATTTATGGAAAAAAATTTTATAATATTTTTTATCCACAAAAGGGAAATTTAAATGATTAAATCATGTGGGGGAGGGGGGATAATAGGAATAAGTTTGGGAACTTCTGAGATAGACTATAGAGCTATCATCTTACATACAAAGAATGAAAAAAAGTTAAATTGAAAAAGGAAGAAATAAAAAAGTGAAAAAGAATAAAGGTGATGATCGCTTTACTCAAAAAATTGAAGCACCTGTCCAATACTAACCCCCTAAAAAGATGTCTAGATACGGGAGTGTAAGTAAAGTGTATGATAACTTTAGCGTATATGCCAACTCTACCGATTTAGACAGTAGTTTGACGATTTTTGTTAGTGTCTGACAGTTGTGCATTATTATTATTATTATTATAGTATAGTGAGCATAAAATGTTAATGTTAAATTTACCTTCATTTCTGATTCGAATAAGTCTAGTTAAAGTTAAACATTTTTTGTTATACTCGTTACTATTAGTGGGCACCAGTGGCGGATCCAAGGGGGAGGCCTCATGGGCCTAGCCCCCCCCCCCTCCCCCTATGAAAAATGGCTTTGAAAATTACCCTTACATGTATAAAAAATAAATTTTTGCAATTTATTCATGGCAAAATAATGTTAAAAATATGAAAACATAATTAGTGATAAACACATAATACAGCTGTCGTATTCTCTGAAGACTTTTAGCAAAATTGTAAAAAAATTAAATAGATTTTCGCCCCCCCCCCCCCCCCCCTATAAGAAATTTCTGGATCCGCCACTGGTGGGCACCCACGGGAAAGCTGCTATCTAAAACAACAGACAAAAGGAATGTGAAAATTGAAGGTTACCTTGGTAAATAAATAAGTCATCAATTCATCATAATTTGAATGCATTGACTGTCGGATTTAAAACAAATCTGTATTATTGTTTTATTTTCGGTGTATAATTTCACCGATTTTTGCCATCCATATCTTGGTCACTATGCTTTAGTAGGACGAGATAGCCTTTTCCAGTAGACGACAAGACAAGCGCCGTCTTTGGCAAGGCCTACACAACATAAATGTGTAGTCTTGAAACCTAGCCAACCCTCCCCCAATTTATAAGGTAGAGACGGCTAATGTTTAGCATCCATGACAAAGGAAGAAGAGATTGAACATAAAGATATAAATTTGAGGAACAGGGAAAAACAATGCTTTGAACACAATTAAAGAAGGCATAGATAAAAATGTGGCGTACATATGCTACGTGTTTGTGTAAACTTAATTAAAAATATAGGTCATAAAATTAAATTGAATTAAGTTTAACCTGTTTAACACGCATTCTTTACGCATGCAAGAAAGTCGCTGCCTTTTCCACCAGTCAGTTATCATTTAAAAGATAAAAATATTGAAGAAATCTTCGGCGCCTGCATTGCATGATCAATGATCCATGCACGCACCCTTTTCTAACAGGGGCAGAGAACAATTTTAGCGGCAACTTTTCTTGTGAATTTAAAAATGCAAATTTTTGAGTATTTAGCCACAATCCTTAAATCCACCTTTCACTCCGCTCATCAATCAATCACACCTTAGGTTAGATGAATGACAAAATTTGTGCTTCATCTAAACTTTTTAGGACCAGGATTTCCAAAACCAATCGTCTGCTTTATTTTCAAGGCCATATTTAAACCAGCCGATTTTCATTTCCCTGAAAAATGGGGTTTACGAGTTATGAAAAATTTAAAATCTTCATTGAGTCCTTTGAAATGCTAAACGGGACGGCGATAATTTAGAAATAATTTAATCTTGTGTGAACGACAACTGCAAAAGATTCTTCAACTTGTTTATAAAAATATACAACGTTATTTGCATTTATTGAAAAATCAAAAAAATGTGTTTTTTGATGCTGGGAAGCCTTGCTCTTAAAACAATCAGTCTTGGAATACTCAGTCTCAAATTCACATCACATATTAAAGTCTGGGATGGGTGAAAATTCATCATGTCCTCTAAACCATATTCGTAAAGGCAAATAAAATGCATAAATGCTTACTTAAGATTAATAGACTGATATATTCAGAATTCGTATACAAAAATATTAAGAAGCCTTGTTATTCCATTTGAATGGCTATAAAAAACTTTTAAGCCTTGTTATTCCATTTGAATGGCTATAAACCTATTAAGCCATACTTGCATTAGGACCAGTTTTCTGAGACCGATTTTTCATTCCAAATTTTTGGACAACGAGTTTTCTCAAGCTTTTTGTGTTTATTTTAACCCCAAAAAAACTGAGGGTGGTGTATCCTATGTAAAACAATAGACGATTTCCACTTTTTTAACTGGAGTTTAATAGTGTCTTATTTTAGATACCTACATGCCAGTATTATTCAGTTTTAAGGCTTTTGAAGAACTTTTAACGACACGCCAAATTACATCTGGACCAGGTGGCACTTATACTAAGTACGTTACTGCAAGTTTACCATTCAACTATAATGAGAAGCGGATTAAAATGTTATAATAAAATGAGCTAAAAATTTTATCATGTGAAAAAGAATACTTTCAAAATTATATTATTTATCTTCTATTGATATTAAATTAGTATTCATGACATTAAAATTAAATTTATAATGAAACTTAATGAAGTAATTGCACTTGAAGTGGGGGCATCATTAAGTTTTTGCTATTTGGATAATGATAATAGAGAAGTAAAAGTCATTAGGCATCTCTCTATAAAAAACCAAATATATTATACACTTTATCTTTAAATTGAAAAAAGTGAATTTTATTTTAAATTCCTAAAAATTTTTAGATTTTGAAAAAACATTAAAGAATTCATGAAATCCCCTTCGAAAGTTTTTTGAGATATCGACTCGGACTCGTATCCTTTTGAAAATCTTCGACTCTTCCGACTCAGGACTCGGCAATCGTGATTATACGCATACGGTTACATTGAGCTCATATTGGCAACGTCTATCGGGGCATATAAAAGCAACATTTCCAGGGAGAGGGCTGTAAAGAAAAGTGGAGTTGGTTGGGGTTAGAGGATCTTGTGCCCAAAATAGATATGTAGTGTGGGTTGTTAAATATAGCCAAAAAAAATTCTTCATTATGCGTATAAATAATTTTTTTCTCAAAGTTTTTCCTCCTCTTTCCACTTTTGAATGTAGAAAGTTTAAAGAGATGAACATATTTTTAATAAAAATAATTAATTAAGCTTTTGAAGTTATATGGAAAATATTTCAGTAATATTATGGTATTTGTATTAACTTCCTAAAATTTGACGGCAAAATTTTTTTTATAATCCCCTTAATTTCATTATCCCAACAAGTTTTTTCAAATGTTCTGTTCGGATTAGCGAGGGTTGACGGCATATGCAATCAAAAAATTTTGAAGGAGGGGGAAAAACGAAACGATTTTTTGTTATTAATAAAAGACCTTAATTAAACTATGAAAATAAATATCTTTATAAATCTTGAATAGTGTTTTTAAATATAAGTTAAAATTTTTGATTAGAAATTAAATTAAAAAGTAAACAATTATAACATAAGCTAATCTGACGGGGACCAACTGACCCACTTGCCCCCCTCTGTTTGCGATCTTGGTTGACGGTATGAGATAAAATAATAATAGAAAAAAGAAAGATCATAAAATCCAAAAGATAACAAAATACTTGATAAATAATAATTTTGACATGGGATTTATGAAAGATGAACAATGAATATAAAAATAACTCCTATATGTTAAAGAAACTAAGGTATAGAAATGTAAGTTTGCTATCAAGCGAATTTTATATACATATTAATACATTTGACATAGTATTTTATATAACATATAATTTTTCAACGCTTTAACCCATTAAGTCCCAATGTTCCCATTTGGGAACATAAGTACTTTCATCTTCGTCTGCTTATTTCAATGAGTCTGCGTTTTTTTAAATATCGTCTGATTTCTATGGTAATGGGTTAAATTAACCCATTTACGACCAATGTTCCTATTTGGGAACATAAGTAATTTCATCTTCGTCTGCTTTTTTCAATGACTTTGAATATAAATCGTCTGCGTTTTTTTAAATATCGTCTGCTTTGCTTGGTCTTAAATGGGTTAAATAGAAATAAAAGATTCTTCGGTTTTCATGAAATTTGGAAGTTTTTAATACCAAACATTATTAGAACCATTTTAAAAATTTGCACCTTAGAGTAAGGGAGAGTTGAATAAAAGCTGAAAACAAATTAAAATGATCATTTAAATAATGAACTAATAAAGGATTTTAAAAGCTGCTGTCTTATGAAAGAGACGCTAAATAATGAATATATATAGCGATATGCCTATTTTGTTTTATGATATATCGTAGCACGCTGTGCGCAAACTAGAAAGATGGTAATTGAGGCTCTTTAATTAGCATAGGTGAAAAAAGAAATAACAATACACGAATACCAAGAATACTTTAATTAACATGGGGAATATGTGTACTGTGTAGTGCTTCTTAAGAATGAGCATAAAAGCCCTGGGCTAAACGTGGATGTGTTTTACATATCATAATTGAAAGCAACCATAAAGAAATTAAACACGGACTCATTAAAAATGATGTACTAGCTGCTTCACACGCTTCCAAGTTTCCTATACTAATAATAAACGTGATGATCATTCGCTTTATTTCTCAGCAATGCATAATGGTAAAAAAAAGGTTGAAAGAAACTATTTTATTTGGCACAACAAAAATGTCAATCTTACCCTTTTGTGTCTATCGAAACATAAGGCATATTTTAATATATCTCTAGTAGAGTAGGTTTATCGAAGCTTTTGAAGAAAAGATCCAAAATATTGGCCCTCTTGTAACAATACTTTGGAACTTTTTTAGAGTAATGATATTTAGCTAGTAGTCCGTCAGTTATTTGATATTTAACCCATTAAGTCCCAATGCTCCTATTTGGGAACATAAGTAATTTCATCTTCGTCTGCTTTTTTCAATGACTTTGAATATAAATCGTCTGCGTTTTTTAAGATATCATCTAATTACTATGGTACTTATGGGTTAATTTGATTTTTCGATTTGGAAGAAAAGAATTCACAGTTCTCTTAAGGACTCAAAATGAAACTAGGTCCGTATTATTAAAAAGTATCATACAACTTTTATCTAGACTAGGCTGAGAAAAGTTTTTATAAAATATTATTGATAAAAGGAAAATATTTCGCAATATCCCTTTATCTACGAAAATTATATCTGGCTTAGAATGGATTTAGATCATGGCTTATCAAAGTGCATCACATGGAGTCCACGTCTCCCTCCGAAAGGGAAGCTTAGTCACTTGAAAATGGCCATGGAGAAATTACTCCATGGGCAATTCTTTTATTCATTGAAATATAAAGCATGCCAATTTTGATATGATCACAAGGAATTTTTTAGATCAATAAAACAAACATATATTTGTCTATCATTTTAAATAAACTTTTTTTTACTGCACAATGATATAATTATATTATACTACAAACTAATAAACTTACATGACGAGATATACATAAAACTTGATAATCTCGAATAAAATTTTTAACATCCATTGAAAATTATGATTTTTGTATACAACAAAATCAGAAAACATGCAGAAAAAAAATAATTAGTTTGGCCATTTGAACAATGAGCAAAATTTGTCTCAAGAAATCGCTTAACCCATTAAGTACCATAGAAATCAGACGATTTCTAAAAAACGCAGACGATTTATATTCAAAGTCATTGAAAAAACAAACGAAGATGAAACTACTTATGTTCCCAAATAGGGACATTGGGACTTAATGGGTTAAATTTAGGAAACTTTTAGTATTCATTTTTTGAGTGTCATCAGATAAACCTATTTGACCATTTTATTTTCATAACTGTTTAACACGTTAACGACCAGAATAATCAGACGATATCTAATGTAGAGCAGAAGATTTGTATTAAAGAGCTTTGATAAACGCAGACGATTTTATTTTTGTAAAGTCGACTATAGTCGACATAGGCGTTAACGGGTTAATGCAAAAAAAAAGAGAACAATTATTTCTCGACTATGCTAATGTTGATATAAATTTCGAAAATTATGAATTTAAAATTTGAGTTCTTTTCTTTCATTTTTATAAACATCATTAACCATCCCAATTTAACTTTTTTTACTCTTTAATTAAATTTATAATTGATACGGTTCGTTAAAAAAATTGGAACGTTTTAAAAAACACACATAGCCTTTGATTCTGGGTTCACGTTATTTAAAGGAAAAATGGAATACGTATTATTCAAAAGGTTAAAAAAACATTTATAAAAAACAGATTTACTGAAGAAAATCTAAAAAAAACTAAATTAGTTTTACTAAACTAATTCAACTAACAATCTAACCTAAACGCTAACTAAATGATGTAACTAACAAACTTACTAATTAATTTTTAACGACAGGTTCGGGAGTATTTATTTGGATACAGGTTATCAATTTAAAAATAAGCACCTAACTTGATTGAGAATTTGACATCAAGGTTTTGTAAGCAGCCTGCAGTTATTTTAAAATACTTACGCAACTACCTAAGAGGAGTTTTTCTAATTTATATAAATTATGCGCTTTGAGAAATTTCGCTAGTTGGTAAAATAAATTAGATAGACATATTATAAGTATAGTCTGGGGCCATATTTGGCGAAGAAAGTCTCCCGACTTTTTTTATTTTTAATTATCTTGTAATTTTCTGTTTATTTGCCTTGTTAAAATGCACATTTTGAGTGAAGTAATAATTTCAATCATAAAATCGATTTTATGATAAAAAAAACTTAATAAAAATGTGAATATTTGTAAAATTAAAACAAACCTTAAAATTTACTTGTCTGCCCCCCCCCCCCATTTTTCAATGAAATAAGACCCTTAAGTTTAGTTGTAACACAGTATGGGTTTAGTTTATATTAGTGTTTAGTTTATATTTCATAATATATAGTAATAGTAGTATGAGAAATTCCCCAGAATTAGTAGTGCAGAATTTAACCGCGTTTTCCGTATTCAGAGAAGAAATAATTCTGAAAAAACAGGGAACTTTGTTTTCAATATTGAAATTTATTAAATTATAAACATGTTTTACATGGTGGCAAGAAAAATGAGTCTCAGAAAATTCGATCTCAGAAAACTGAGTCTCAAGACCGATGTGCGCAATTCTATTATGAAGCATGATCAGATGTAAAAAGGGGAGACATTTTGATCTGGTGGAGGAAAAGGAAATATATTTTAGTGCTTTGGTGTGTAGTTTGGCGAAAAGTATGTAAAAATACAAGCTAGTTCATGGAAATTTTATTACAGACAAAAGAATGAATTTGGATGCAGAAAATGTGGGAAATTTTATAAGAATTTGTGAAAATATTTAACTATTAAAACAATTTGATATTCATAAAATAAGGCTTTTAAAATTTATTTCGATAATATCATGATTGTAAATTTTGCACCGTTCTCCTCAGAGAAAAGGTTTTCCCTACTCGTTGCCCTCACCGACTTGCTAAATCGCTCCCCAAATGATAGTAGTTAACTAGTGCATAATCGTAATCGTCAACTTTAAAATCCAATGCTCTAAGGTGTCTTTAAATAAATATTTCCTGAAATGAGTTTGTTTCGACTGTAATTGATACTCTAGACGTCTGAAATCTGAATGTCGCATCCATCGGGCGGTTGTGTGTTCACTACTACTA